>JAUDYJ010000004.1:125144070-125296570 GCA_030761175.1 Masticophis lateralis
CTCTATCAGAATAAGACTTTTGTAAAATATCATCTCTCAGTCTTTTGTCAGTAAAGTAAACTACAACATCTCTAGGCAGATTCCTTTGTTTAGCCAAACGTGAGTTAACTCTGTAAACTTTCACTATAGAACCCAAGATTAATTCATCTTGTAGCTTTAATAATTCTGCAAAGGCCTTTGCACAGGTTGTTTTTAAGTTTTCTCTGTTGTTTTCTTTTATCCCTCTTAGTCTAATTGCAGATTCCATAGCCTTAATTTGAAGCATAATAACATCATTCTGAATATTATAGTTTTTGGCCTCTGCTTCCAGAAGTTTCGCTTGTAACTCTTGTATCTGAGATTCAAATTTACTACTCATCTCAATCACTTTCTTCCCCATTGCAGCCACTGCAGTTGAAAAATCTGAAGCTACTTGAGCAATAATTTGATTTAGTTGGTCATATTTCCCAGAGATCAGTTCCTCGAGATCCTTCTGTGAACCTTTTATCTTATCTACCACACTCCCTAAGGACCTTGTAATTAACTCTTTTAACTCCTGTTCTGTGAGTCTCTGCAAATGAGACATTTCAACTTTATTCATCTGATGCAAAGGGGAGCCCCCCCTTCCTTTAAGTTTAGGCATCTTTACTTTTAAAAAGGACCAAAAAGAAAAAAAAATCCTTCTTACTTCAATAGAAAAAAGAAAAGAAAAAGAAAAACAGAAAAAATCTATTTAAATCAGCCTCTGTTCCTTTAAGTTCTTTGTCTGTGACAAAACATTCTTTTCAAAGTCTTTCAGGACTAAACTCTACGCTCCATTTCCACTATCACTTCCCTTTCAAGCAGAGCCAGTCGCCATCTTAAAAACTTTCATTTTTCTTTCTCTCCTTCCCCCTTCCCCCCTCCTCTTCCAAAAAAATCCGTTGAAAAAAAAAATCCATATTTGCTTAAATCTTTCTTCTCTCTTTTCCAGCTTGCTCCAATTATCATTTCAGTTGTGGTGTTGCTCCCAGCGTCTGGCTCCGCTAATTAGATAATTAGCGGAGGATCCTCTCGGCGCGGAGCGTACCCTGGGGGTATGGAGGGAGCCATCCCTCTGAGCCCTCCCCAGGACAAGAAAAATTTCCTGGGGGGCTCAGGGAAGTTCAACCTCACCCCCAGAAGCTCTCCCTGCTCCTCCCGTCAAGGAGCAGGATTTTCGAGCCGCCTGCCAGCTGTAAGGCGGCTCTAACGCGCCGAGAGACCGGCGGGCATGGAAAGCCCGCCGCCAACGAGGAAGGCACCACTGGAAGTCCCGGTCCAATCTCTTCTTAAAAGCTTCCTGTTGTTGGAGCATCCACAACTTCTGGAGGCAAGTTGTTCCACTGATTAATTGTTCTCACTGTCAGGAAATTTCTCCTTAGATCTTGATTAGTTGCTTCTCTTCTTGATTAGTTTCCACCCATTGCTTCTCATCCTACCTTCTGGTCCTTTGGAGAATAGCTTGACTCCCTCTTCTTTGTGGCAGCCCCTGAAATATTTTCATTAAACTAAGCACACACAATTCCAGTTATAGATTAGCCAGCCCGAACAAGTTGCCGTGACAGCCGTCAAACCCATCCAATTATTGTAGCAAGAATTAATTTAGCTCATATTTTAGGTCGTAGGGTTATTTCTCCCCCCCCTTCCCTTTAAATCCATATTTTTGGAAATGTCTCAAAATTGGCGGCTCAAAGAACTTGTAGCCCATAGCTTTGAAGCACTCTTTTCGTTTAGAGATGTGTTTGAAATGAAGAGGCCTCTGTTGATGGAATGGGATTAAGGCTCAACATTTAATTTATCATTCCCTGTATTGCAAAGCTGATCAGCTGCATCACTGTCATTGTAAGATGCCTGGAGTGCAGTTTTAATATGAGTTTGGGTTTAAGTGAAAATTGGAACCCAGGTTGATATGAATTTGAGACGGCAGCAGTAGATTGCCAAGGAGACACTACTCGCATCTGATAAAACATACTAATCCCAGATAGATTTCTCATGGAACTGGGGGTGGGGGGACTAAATGTACAAGGAGCTTTGTACTTTTTTTAAAGGAAAAAGTGCAAAGAAGAGCAACTAAGATGATTAAGAAACTAGAGCCAAAAATCTATGAAGAACGGTTGCAGGAATTGGTTATGGCCAGTCTAGAGAAAAGAAGGAGTACATAGCAGTCTTCCAGTATCCGAGGGTCTTCCACAAAGAGGAGGGGAGTCAACTTATTTTCAGAAGCGCTAGAAGCCAAGACAGAAAACAATGGATGGAAACTAATCAAGGAGAGAAGCAACCTGGAATTAAGGAGACATTTCCTAAAAGTGAGGACAATTAACCAGTAGAACAGATTGACTTCAGAAGTTGTAGGTGCTCCATCACTGGAGGTTTTTAAGAAGAGACTGGACAGCCATCTGTCTGAAATGGTATAGGGTCTTCTGCTTGAGCAGGGGGTTGGACTAGAGGACCTCCAAGGTCCCTTCCAGCTCTTTTCTGATTGAAGGTAGTTCTCAACTTGTGATGCAAAGGAATGTTGGAAGGCAAGCTTTTTCTGTAGTGGTCCCTGCTCTGTGGAACAGCCACCCTTCATAGTGGCCTCAACACTCAACATCCATAACATCAGAATGTCCCCAACCCTGTTATCCTTTCATAAAGCCCTAAATACCTAGCTGTGTTCCTGAATGTGTCACAGGCCCCATTTTCTGGCTATATTGCTAAAGGGCTAAGTATTTTGCTCTTATGTATGTTGAATTGCCTGTTTGTATTGTAATCTCTCTTTACTGGTTTTACTCTCTGTGTGTGTAAAGAGAGGGGGGGGAGAGAAAGAGAGAGAGAGAGGGGGGGAGAGAGGGAGGGAGAGAAGGAGAGAGAAAGAGAAAGAGAGAGAGAGAGAAAGAGGGAGGGAGAGAAAGAGAGAGAGAGAGAGAGAGAGAGAGAGAGAGAGAGAGAGAGAGAGAGAGAGAGAGAATAATTGTAAGATATTTTATGAATTGTAAACTGCCCAGAGTCATTGTCTGAGATAGATGACTATAGAAACTAACTGTATGTATGTATGTACATAAATGCATGCATGCATGCATGCATGCATGCATGCATGCATGCATGAATGAATGAATGAATGAATGAATGAATAGTACCTAGAACAAGTTAAAGGGTTTTTTGGGGAGATGGATTTCCCATTTTATAGATGGGAAATCTCCAATAAGAGCAACATAGCTTGATATGCCATGGAAGTGTCCACAAAGAGGTAAGTATTTTTTTTTTATCTTGATTCAAAACAAAGCTAGCTAGCTAGAATGTGCCCAGTTAGAATGGTTCTACTAAGAGCAATCTTGACCTGGTTTGGGAGTTTGGTTCTTACATTGAAATAAAACAGGGAACACCAGGCTTGGAACATCCAAAATGATGCAGTCCAAGTCAGTTTTCCATCATCTGGATACTTTCGATGCTGCCGCTGCTGTTGAAGATGGCTAGAATTCATTCTGAGCAGAAAAAGCAGCATATTTTGCATGAATTTATGAAAGTTTGAAACCACTCACTTTGACACTGAAAGCTGTTAAAGGCAAAATGTTTTGCATGCAGGGGGTAAAACCTAGGGTCTTACATTGCCTGATTCCATTTCTTTCTTTCTTTCTTTCTTTCTTTCTTTCTTTCTTTCTTTCTTTCTTTCTTTCTTTCTTTCTTTCTTTCTTTCTTTCTTTCTTTCCTTCCTTCCTTCCTTCTTTCCTTCCTTCTTTCCTTCCTTCCTTCCTTCCTTCCTTCTTTTCTTTTCTTTCTTTTTCTTCCTTCCTTCCTTTCCTTCCTTCCTTCCTTCCTTCCATCCTTCTTTTCTTTTCTTTTCTTTCTTTTTCTTCCTTCCTTCCTTCCTTCCTTCCTTCCTTCCTTCCTTCCTTCCTTCCTTCCTTCCTTTCTTCTCAGTAGGTCAATCTGACTTCCCCTTTTTAGGCAAAGCTGTATTTTATTTGAATCCATTCAAACTACATTAATTGGATTTGGCTTTACCAAAATAGGAGTGCCAGTTTCATTGTACAAGTGTCAAACTAAAGGCTGGGGTATATGCGATACTTCTGTGTCTTTTGAACCTTTTGCTATCAGGATGTAGATAAAGCAGATGTGATAGGCTCTGCACAGAGATAAGAGACAAGCTGGAAATCTTGTAAGATAAAAAGCATGCTTTGGAATACAAATGACCAACATTTAAAGCTTTTTATTATTTGCTTCTTTTCTACCTAAACCCTCTTCTTTGGGGTTGATTTCCTAGTTGCTGTGATTTTTCTCCTGGATAAATAACAGAACCTTTGATGCTTCTAATACTCCAGTAGAGTTCAAGATCTCCCATCATAGGTCATGAAATTTCTCTTTATTTTTAGGTTGGTTCTCTCCTTGATTAAGTCCTACCCATTGCTTCTTGTCCTGCCTTCAGGTGCTTTGGAGAATAGCTTGACTCCGTCTTCTTTGAGCCCCTGAGATATTGGAGCTCTGCTATCAATTAGTCCTTCTTTTCATTAAACTAAACATATACTCAACTCCTTCATATGGTTTAGCCTCCAGCCCCGTGATCATCTTAGTTGCTCTTCTCTGCACCCTTTCCCCAATCATGATGAGGCAACACAACAGGTCTTGAAAAGATGTTGACATCAAACAAAATAAATTAGAAAAAATTGATAAGAAACTAGTGCTTATTGATAGAAAGGGTTACAATGTGTTTTGCAGCAGCTGTTGCAACCACAACCTTATTCCTAATCACCCCCACACACTTAATTCCCTTTAAGCATCACAATTGTAAATTTTCCAGAGTTCAACACAATTGTTCTTTCTACTTTTCCACAGGTTTACCAGGCTCTGTTGATATAATGAAATCTACCATTTTTCATTCGATTCCGAGGACTAGAGGAGATCAAGCTCCCACAGCTCGGAATGTAACAGGATTGTACAGCTGAATTGGACCAGAAAATAACCTCTTTTCATTTTCCTTTACTAAGATGATTTCATAAAAGCATTTAGAAATTGTTTCTCCCTGACCCAGACCAATGCAACTATGACTTTTAAGGACTGCCATGCTGGGAGAATCATATTTGTGGAGGAATCTTGGGGTTTCAACAATATCACCTGGCAATAGAGTGGATGACATTATCTAAGGAACATGCTGTACCTTGGTTCCTTCTCTTTCTGTTTGATCTACACAGGTATTATCAAAATAGCATTAGACAGGAGACCTTTCACAGCCATTTTTGAAACTGGTTTAAAGCAAGGTGATGTTTTTTTCTTGTTGGCATCATTTGCAAATGTAGTTGTACCATTGCAACAGCATTAGCAGATGTCACAAATATGCACGGTCCGGATCCAAATACCTGTGGGACAGATAGCATAAAACTGAAACACGGAGTGAAAGGTAATAGTTGGTATGCAATTAATTCACTCATTGGATCTACATGCTGCTATGGCCGAGTGAGGAATTAAGAGAGAGAAGTGACATATTTATCTTTTTTGGAGGGAGGAAAATAGTTAAGGTTATGTGGTTGAAATTCTTAACAAGAGGAGATAGTGAATGATTCAAAGGACTCCACAATATGCTTATTGGAATCAAAATTAACTCACCAATGCTTTCCCCCTTTTTTTCCCTAGACAGGAAAAAAATATTGGAAGAGACCTTCCTTCCTTCCTTCCTTCCTTCCTTCCTTCCTTCCTTCCTTCCTTCCTTCCTTCCTTCCTCCCTCCCTCCCTCCCTCCCTCCCTCCCTCTGGTTTTATTTAGAGATCAATCACTATTTATCCATATCTTAAAACAAGGCATTAACCTTAGATATCTCTAGGCTTGGCAAAGCCTTGATATTTTATACAGACCAATTTAGGATTCTTCCTGTGGACTTTTGAGTTCCTGACTTCCAGCTGCACTTTTTACCCAGGTAGTACTGGTATGTGACATGATAGCAGTGCTCCAATAGTTGAGTGGCTGCCACAAAGAAGAGGAGGTCAACCTATTTTTCCAAACAGCAGAAGCAAGACAAGGAACAACAGATGGAAAGTAACCAAGGAGATACACAACCTAGAACTAACAGTGGGAACAATTGAACCTGTAGAATAGCTTGTGAGGGCTTCATCACTGGAAGCTTTTAAGAGATGGGATAGCCATTTGTCTCCTGCTTGAGCAGGCAGTTGGACCAGAAGACTTCCAAGGTCCCTTCCAACTCTTATTCTACAAATCTGTATTTCTGTTGCTAGATGTAACAAGCGAGAGAAGAACTCATTTACAAAGGGTTGTATCTCTGTGAGTGTTACCAAGTATACGCAATGGGTTAAAAATACTTTTAGTATGATGGAAACAAAAACACCATTATTCCAAAGTAATTGGGTGTTCCATATTTATCTAGGACACCTTTGTCCAACTTGCTGTTTTCTTTGTGCATTTGCAAGAGAACTGGAGGAGGTGACGATGAGGAACACTGACCTTGGGCTTCAATGGAATTTGAGAGTTGGCAATTGGCATCCCTGTCAAAGGCTCGTTTGAGTTATGAGTGACAATGAAAATAGAAGGCAGAGACCAATTCCCACCCTGAAGGTTTTGAGATACAATGAGGCCAGGACCACAAATCAACTGTCAAACCACTGTCTGCAAGTATTTTCTCAGCCTCTTCCAGAGCTAAGATATTCAGTGATGATGAAGATTCATTTGCATTTTTATGGGATGAACATGTCCTAAATTTTCCCTTTTAATGAATCCTCACGAAAGAAGGTCTGTATAATAAAACTAAATAAAATCAAATATTAATTTCGTATGGTTGAACCATTTACTCCTCTGTGTTCCTGGGGTAATTTATAGAGCTGAGCATCGCCTGAGATCTCTTGCCTTCTCTAACGGATTATATCTTGCATAAATCATATATTCATTGCCTGCCAGAGTACCAGAAAGTCCAAAATACGGCGTGCTGCATCTTAGCAGCAACACTTGTTGGGAAGACAGCAAGCCTCTGATAGCATCTGACATCCCTTCTGCTGCAAAATTCCTTCTGGCATCTATCTAATCTTGGTTAAGTGTTATCTGATACCTACACAACTCAGCGGGTCTAGAGGCTCATTAGAAAGTTCATTTCGGAAAGTGAAAGCTTTGGCTTGTCTCTGTCAAGCAGGACGAAGTACATAACTATAAGCAAGGCAACTAATCCGTCAATCAGCAGCACCCTTCTCGAAAAGCCATCACTTCTCCCCAACTTGGATAAACCATCTGCAAACTGCATCAATAGTGATAGATCTCTGTGATTTCTGAGCTGCTCAGTATTTAACTTGTTCCTATTATTTCGGCAGCCACTGCCTAAGTTGGAAAGTTCTTAAATGCCTTAGACCCGTGATGGTGAACCTGTGGCACACTTGCCAAAGATGGCATGCAGAGCCCACTCTGTTGGCACATGCGCTGTCACCAGCTGCTCTTTTGGTTTCTGGTATGCACATGTGTGTCAGCAGCTGGTCTTCACGGGTGCCAGAGTGCTGGAAAACTACCTGAAAATGGCCCGAAAAATAGCCAAAAAAAGGCCATTTTCTGGGCCGGTTTTAGGTTGGTTTGGGGGCATTTTCAGGATGTTCTTTGGGCCATTTTCAGGCATTTGGGGGGCATTTTCAGGCCATTTTTGACCTGACAAATGGCCTGAAAATGGCCTGAAAATGGCCTGAAAATGACCTGACAAATGGCCTGAAAATGGCCCGAAAATGGCCTGAAAATGACCTGAAAAATGGCCTGAAAATGGCCCAAAACATGGCCCAAAAACAGCCTGAGAATGACCTGAAAAACAGCCTGAATGTCAGGTTTCGAGGTCGTCTCAAATAAGTTGCATTTCAAACAGAATCTTTGATGAAAATCTTTCATTTATTGAGCATGACATTCTACCTCCGACACTCACAGCCAACACTCACAGCCAACACTGACTTCCCGGTGCGAACCCCTCCCTTCCTGTCTCCACTCCTCTGGTCTCATTGGCCATCTTCCAAATCACTCTTTCCCTAATCTACTGCTCCAGCTCAAAGGAATCTCCCCCCTCCCATCCCATCTCCTAGGGGTTATTATCTCCAGGGAAAACAAGTAGGCGAAAAGTCAAAATGTCTCTTTCCAGATGCCCTTCTTCTCCTTCTTATGTCTGCACTAGAGTGAATGCGGCTTGGAGTGCTGACATCGAAAATGATCTCAAAAACGTCCTGAAAATGCTGAATAATGGCCAAACTGCCCAAAAACCAGGCATGCATGTGCTGGCTAGCTGGTCTTTGGGTTTCTGATGCTCTGGCCATGCACACGCATGTATGCTTGTTCCAGTTTGGGCACTCAGTGCCGAAAAGCTTCGCCATCACTGCCTTAGACAGTATTCAATTAAACATTTGCCGTACGGGATGAATGCAATCAGTCTATTTCTAATCCATGCCATTTTTTGTGTGTGTATTTGGTTATAAATCCATTCCATTCCATTATGCATTCCAATCTCTGACTCTCCTCTCCTTCTCATTTTTGCAACACGAAACTCACATTTATTCTTCCCTGCAAGTTTCCTGCATGACCGATTTAACAAATGATTATTCTTAAAATGCGTGATCTGTATAAATGTTCTCCCCACTCCAAGAATATATACAATATGTACATTTTTTTGCATCTAGAAAAGTTACTTCGTAATATTATAATCCGAAGAATCATGGCTCCAATCCCATGTATTAGGGGAAACTGGGCTGAATCACTGAAAATTGCAGAGTGAGTTTAATCCTTATAATCTCTATTGCAAATTTATCCGAGGTCATAAATGTCCAGGCTGAGTAGATTTGATTACTAGCTATTATTGATGACTAGCTATTATTTATTCACCATGATTGTCCCAAAGGTGTTTTTTTTTTCCCCCAGGAGGCAACTGAACTTTCTTGTTTTTTCTTTCATTTCGTTTCTCATCCAAGAAGTTTCTTTAGCTCCGACAGGATAGTGGGGAACGGAAGGATTTATATTCCTTGCAGATAGCTGGTCATTTGCATCCTTTTAGAGGGTCGTTGAAGCACTTGGAAGTTTATCTGTGTCCTCAGGGTCACCTGCTTCTCAGTCATCCAGGTCATCTTCAAAGAAAAAAAAAACAAGAAAGTCCAGATGCCTCTTGAAAAAGCACCTTTGGGACAACCATCACCTGGATGACTGAGAATCTCTGCAGACTTTTAGCAACACAATTTGGGATGAAGACCCTTGGAATGGTGTGAGAATAGGAATAGATTTCCAGAGGAAAAATTGCAGGCTACAGGAACCTTTTTTAAAAAATAAAATAGCCTTCATACGTTTGTATATTTTTTATACAAAGTCAGCTTATTGCCCCCACAAACCGGGTCCTCAATTTACCTACCTTAGAAAGGATGGAAGGCTGAGTCAACCTTGAGCCTCGAACTGGTGTAATTGCAGACAGCTGGATGTTAATAACAGGCTATTCAGCTGGTTGAGCTATCTGAGGCTCATCACCGCTGAGTGACTCTGAGGACATAGCTAAACTTCCAAGTGCTTCAATGACCCTCTAAAAAGATGCAAATGAGCAGCTGTCTGCAAGGAATATAAATCCTTCTATTCCTCATCATCCAGTCCAAGCTGCAGAAGCTTCTTGGATGAGAAGCGAAATGTCTTCAAAAGAAAAAAACAAGAAAGTCCAGTTACCTTCCGGACCTTTTGGATACCTTCAACAATGACAGCGTGGGGGGAAAATTTTGGTTACGGGATTGATTTAGAGAAATGGCAAAAATTGTGGTCACATAATTATAAAATGACAATGTCTACAGTTTATAAGGAGAATTTGTATAAGATGTTTACCCCCAATGAGGATAGCCAGAATGTTCCAGAATAAATTGGAGAAGTGTTGGAAGTGTCATCAGACTCCAGGATCCTATTACCACATGTGGTGGACATGCGAAGAAGCAAAGAGATATTAGACCAAGATACACACGTGGTTCAAAAAAAAATGACTAAGAGACATATTGATCTTAAACCAGAGATAAACCTGAGTCCGTAAGGAGAAGGGCGGTATATAAGTCAAATAAATAAATAAATAAATAAATAAATAAATAAATAAATAAATAAATATATATATTAGGGATCTTACCAGAGACATATAATAAAGAATTGCAATATTTAATTGTGAACCTTTTAACAGCAGCTAGAATTGTATCTGCAAAATATTGGAAAGGAGAAAGGACACCTACTGATGAAGAAATTATTAAGAAAATGATGGACTGTGCTGAAATGCGTAAATTGACATTTGAAATAAGAGAGCAGAAAAATAAACAACATTATTTCATATGGGATTTATTTTATCAATGGATGGACAATAAAAAATGGAAATAAACATGCAATATGTGGATGTTCGGATAAATTATGTGAATTTCATATATATATATATGTCTTTGGTTATTCGGGTCTTCTCCCGCATAGAATTGGAAGTATCTTGGCGACGTTTCAATGAAGTCTCATTCGACATCTTCAGGCTGGTGTTCTCGGCTTCGTGCTTCCAGGAGCATGAAGCCTGGAACTCCTGGAAGCACGAAGCCGAGAACACCAGTCTGAAGATGACGAATGAGACTTCGTCGAAACGTCACCAAGATACTTCCAATTCTACGCGGGAGAAGACCCGAATAACCAAAGACCTACATATATATATATATATATATATATATATATATATATATATATATATATATATATATGAAAATAACCTTAAAATAGTGATATGTTGAAGAGAGGAGGGAGCACAAAAGGACACAAACCGACCGATATACTGTCTGTAATTGTATGGAATGATGATGTTTTTGTTTTACTTTGTTTAAAAATAAAAAATTATTTGGAAATTTTTTTTTGTTGGGTTCTAAACTTAGCACCTTTGTCCATGGCAACATAGATGATTATATCAGTTATGCGTAATTTTCTAAACAAACACATGGAAAAGATGTAGAGAAAAAAAAATCAGCTAAGAATTTGGCATGTAGCCTTTGGCAATATTTAAGTGAGCTTTGTGGTTCACCGAACTAACAACAGCATGCCCTAAATCCATTTTGTTTGCTTGCTTGCTTTAAAGAAAAATAAATAAATGCCCACACATCCACAATCCAGACAAAATTAATTTCTGGAAGGAATATTTCTACTGAGACACAGAGAAGCAGACAGTAAAATAAAGAAAATCAGCACATAGTTATGTACCGGTTATGTAACTGCGTTTGATGGAACTACCATCTTTCTACTGAACTTTGCAATGTGGTCTTTGTGTTTGTAGGTGTCTCTTTGTGCTATGTTATATATGAAGCTTTGCTTACTGGTGTTACAGTTTGCTTATTTCTCTAAGAGCTCAACGTTGTTATGTGTTACATTATCTCCAAAACAAAAATTCTATATTTTTGTTGCTTTCCCAATAACAAAAGAATTCACCCTGTCAACAAAAGAGCATATAGTCAAGACTATGGTTTTCCCAGTTGCAATGTATGGCTGTGAAAGTTGGACCATAAAGAAGACTGAGCGCCAAAGAATTGAGGCCTTTGAACTATGGTGCTGGAAAAGATTCCTGCGAGTCCCTTGGACCGCAAGGCAATCAAACCGGTCATTCCTAGAGGAGATCCACCCTCACTGCTCTTTAGAAGGCCAGATCCTGAAGATGAAACTCAAATACTTTGGCCACTTAAGTTCGGCCGAATCGGTCCAAACCAGGAGGAACCCACCACTGGGTGTGACTCATGAACATCTACAGTGGAGAAAGGTTGAAACACATCTGTGGCACAGTTCAGGAAAGGACACCTTGCTCAATAGGGAAATCTCATTAAACAATAGAGTAAGCATCATTTGATTGATGTAAAAAAACTAAGATGATTAATGTGAGTGTGCGGGATGGGATATCAATATATTTACTGGAGGAAATCTGACTTCCTTCTCTTTTGTGTTTCCCACCTTGAAGCTGGTTCCTAGATGGATGAATTGTGGGGACTGTACCTGTTAAATGATTAATAGAAGGCCTATAGCCTGCAGGCGTACCAGCCTAGTTTATGCATATATCATATTGCAAAATGCTGTGGCCTAAAAACTGTACTGAGTTATATTACACACATTTAAGAATGGCAGCCTGTTCTTTCTCTTTCTCTTCTTCTTCTTCTTCTTCTTCTTCTTCCCCTTCCTCTTTGTCATTGTCTTTCTCTCTTTTCCTCTTCCTTTTCTTCCTCCTCCTCCTCTTCTTCTTCCCCTTCTTCCTCTTCCTCTTTCTTTCTTTCCTTCCTTCCTTCCTTCCTTCCTTTCCTCTCTCTCTCCCTTCCTTCCTTCCTCTTCCTTTCTCTCTTTCCTTTCTTGCTTTATAACTTTCTCTCTCTCTCTCTTCCTCTCTCTCACCTTCTCTCTTTCTCTTTCTTTCTTTCTCTTTCTCTTCTTCCTTCCTTTCTCCTTCTCTTTCTCTTTCTTCTTTCTCTTCCTCTTTCTTTTCCTCTTCCTCTTTCTTCCTCTTTCTCTTCTTCCTCTTCCTCTCTCTTTCCCCTCCAATAAACATCTGGAGTGGTGGGCGGGGCCTCCCTCCGGATTTACTACTGGTTCTTGCAAAACGGTCTGAACTGGGGGCCATCCACCACTGACCAGAACCCATGTGGTTCTGCTTCATTAAATCATCTTTTTAATCAGCCTCCATGTTTCCAGTGACTTTTTCCCAGCTTGGAACTGAACCAGATGGATATTTCTTCCAGCACCAGTATCTGGATTTCAGACATGCATTTCACCAGGAATACAACCTTTTGTCAGAATTAGAGACCGTGAATGGACATCTAACCAACAGAAGGGTGTGTGTACCCTGTAGCTCTAACCAGTGATTAAAAAGTTCCTGTAGATTTCACTGGAACATCTTTGCTTTCGTGTGGAATTCAAGTTTTAAGATTCCTTTCAAAACTTTTTTTTCCCCAGCCATTAGATGGAATTAATCCACCTGGAAGAATATTTAAAGATGTTAAATATTTCGGAAAGCTGATTACGTCTCGTGATAGGTAGCTGTGTGTCCTCCACAATTCCTTAGGCAATTTTCACTGAGAAAGGAAGGATTTTCGTTCAGATTTCAGATGTTGACGGAGTGCTCGCATGAACAGCCCTTGAGGCTAATTTGTGACTTCTCTGTCTTTTATAGCGAAAAATCTATAAATAGCTGGGTCCAAATAGAATTGTGCTATTACTACTATAATGACTTTAGAGCCCTTTCTAGGGAAGTGGTGAAATTTCTGTGCATTTGTTGATAAAAGGCACAAGTTCTAATTAATTGGCTCCACAATTTCCACATTCTCTGAAGTTCTGTAGAACCTTAGTTGTATTTCATTTACTTTATTCATTAAACATGAAACTCAGTCAACTGAACATTCAAAAAATGCATCACAAGTATCACTGACTGGTGTTAATGGTTGATACAGGTTGCTGCCAGCATCCTAGGTATCAACCAAGTAGCTCCTTAAGATGCAAGATGTTCCAAGTAGCACAGTTTTTTGCAGTTCTGCTGGTGTTATTGCAGGAAGCTGCAATTTGTTGATGTATCTTACAAAATTCTTGGACATGGTACCAAGTACCCCAATGACAATGGGTATCACTCAGGGGTGAAATGTTCCATTTCAAATGTTTGAACCGGATCGCCCAATCCGGTAGCAATGGAGGCGGGTGGTTCGGAGAACCGATAGCAAAAATCTCTGCTGCCTCCCATGCCCAGCTGAGCCGCATAATCATCAGAGGCTTTTTTTTTTAACTTGTAAAAGCATTTTTTCTACAACCTCTTCTTTTAAATGCCTCTGACGATCCCAGCTGAGTTGTTTAGAAAGCCTCTGCCCATCAGGCAACTCAGCTGGGATCGTCAGAGCCTTTTGAAAGCATTTTTTTACAACCTCTTCACCAAAGAGGTTATAGAAAAAATGGTTTTAAAAGTAAAAAAAAAAAAATTGGCCATGCCCACCCAGTCACATTAACCCCCCCAAGCCACGCCCACAGAACCGGTAGTAACAAATTTTAGATTTCACCACTGGTATCACTGTTACATGTTTCATCCATAGATGTGTAGATTCAATGGCCAGGTTGCAATATTTCATGATTCTTTCCAGTTCTTTTTCTTCAACTCTGACATCTCCTGGTACCACAATGTCAATAAATTGTACGTTTCATTTTTTGACAATTTCTTCTTGTTGTTCTTGTTCTTGTTATTAACCCATAGATGCCTTTTTTTCAGGAGGCAACTGGACTTTCCTGTTTTTCTTTGAAGGCATTTCACTTCTCATCCCAGAAGCTTCTTCAGCTCTGACTGGATGGTGGGGAATGGAAGGATTTATACTCCTTGCAGACAGCTGGTCCTTTGCAGCCTTTTAGAGGTTCTTGAAGCACTTGGAGGTTTATTGGTGTCCTCAGGGTCTCCTGAGTCGTGCAAATGGGTGTGGGGCCTTCTTGGATGTTTTATTAATACTATTATTAACATTTTACTTCCTTCTCTTTGCTTGATCTACTCTCTTCTTAACCCATTGTCATTTGTTTTATTTCTTTAATACATCTCCGGGTGTATCCCCTTGGGGTACACCCGGAGGCTCCAACTGGTCCAGAATGCGGCCGCATGGGTGATTATGGGAGCGACAGGGCGCTCCCAGGTGACACCTCTCCTGCGCGAGCTGCACTGGCTTCCGGTGGTCTTCCGGGTGCGCTTCAAGGTGTTAGTTTTGACCTTTAAAGTGCTCCATGGCATAGGGCCGGGGTATTTGCGGGACCACCTGCTGCTACTGATAACCTCCCACCGGCCAGTACGGTCACACAGAGAGGGCCTCCTCAGGGTGCCATCAGCCAAGCAATGTCGGCTGGCGGCCCCCAGGGGAGAGCCTTCTCTGTGGGGGCACCTGCCCTGTGGAACGAGCTACCTCCTGAAATTTGTTTGATCCCGGACCTCTGCGCTTTCCGAAAGGCCCTTAAGACTTATTTATTCCAACAAGCCGGCCTTGCTTGCTTGATTTTAATGGGGTTTTTAAATTTTGGTATTATTAATTTTTGGGGTTTTAAATTGGGTATTTTAACTGGTTTTGAGACTTTTATATTGGAACGCCGACGATTTAATCTAATTTTAAATTTTTTAATATTTGTATTATATGTGGTTTAATCTGGCTGTTCACCGCCCTGAGTCCCCCTCCTGGGGAGAAGGGCGGTATATAAATTGAAATTTAAAAAAAATAATAATTTATTGTTGTTCCTTTGGTCTGTGACCATACATTTAAATTTAGTTATTAATGGTGAATAAATAAAACACAGTGTCCATATTATTTTGGGCCCAGGTTTCAAACATTTGGTAGAATTTCCTTTTTTCTAATCATTTATCCTGTAAGTCCTTGCCATGATTATGTAGGTCTGTTTATTTTTTTCTTTCTTACTCCTTGCTCCAGCATATGTGTTTAACTGCTGTATTCCCATAATTAGTAAAAACTAGGAATTTTGTTTTTTTTTTTTTGTTTTCTTTAAGCCAAGAGAAAGGATTCCTCCAGAGGTGATTTGTATTGCTGCTTCTGACATGCTTAATGGATGGATATTCCCGTGCACAGAAGCATCTGATTTAGAGCAATTTGCTTAGGGTCAGGCCCAGTCCTTTTCAAAACAGATTGGCTGTCATTTTACATTCAGTGTTTTTAGTGTTTATTATGCGGCAATCAGGAGTAGGTTTCACTTACTTTTGCCACCGGTTCATCATGCACATGCTTGCTTTTCCGTTACACCATCCATGCATGCGCCCGGCCTTCTGTGCATGTACTTGGCTTGCCCAGTCTCAAAAACATGCCTAAATCACACTTAACACCACAAAACTAAAGAACTTATAATTGACTTCAGGAGGAAGAGCGATGTACATCTACCATTGTACATAAATGGAGAAGAGGTGGAGAGGGTGGGTACTTTTAAATTACTGGGCATTTGTATCTCGGAGGACCTCACAAGGATTATGAATGCTAACATGCTTGTGAAGAAAGCACCGAAGAGGCTGTCCTTCCTGAGAATGCTCAGGAAGATAAATCTATCTCAGCATCTACTTCTGTCCTACTATCGCAGCACCATTGAGAGTGTCCTGACACACGGCATCCTTGCATGGTATGGGAGCAGCTCTGTAGGGGACAAAAAAGCTCTACAGAGAATCATTAAAACTGCCCAGAATATCATCGGGCTCCAGCTACCAACCCTAGGCAACATCTTCGAATCTCGCTGTTTGAAAAAGTTGCATAACATTCTCAGAGACTCTTCCCATCCTGCTTACAATCTTTTTGGACTGTTGCCTTCTGGCAGAAGATACAGAGCAATTAAAACTCGGCCAACACATTTTCTGAATAGCTTTTTATCCCAGAGCTATAATTTTTTTAAAAAAATTGATTTATATGCTGCCCTTCTCGGAAGACTCAGGGCGGCTTACAATGCGTTAAGCAATAGCCTTCATACTTTTGTATATTTATACAAAGCCAGCTTATTGCCCCCACAAACTGGGTCCTCAATTTACCTACCTTAGAAAGGATTGCAGACAGCTGGATATTAATTATGGTGCTTTAGTCTGCAGAGCTAAACCATAATTGCACTCAACCATGAACTAAAGGGCCAACATCAGTGACCTGTTGGAGAGTATTACTTGGTCTGTTGTGTGGATGTTTGGGTGGTTTAGGGGTAGGGAATTTGTGGTGAGTGGGAGTGTGTTTGGGGATTGTTATGTGTGTTAGGACCTGGTCTTTGGGTGTTAAGTGAATTTTGTTCTATGGGTATCCTCTGTATACATGTACAATGACAATAAAGTTATTTATTTATTTATTTATTTATTTATTTATTTATTTATTTATTTATTTATTTATTTATTTATTTATTTATTTATTTATTTAAATAGGACAGTTTAGAGCCAGGTCTGGTGGGCAGGCCCACCCATGATCTCTGCTACTGGTTCGCCCAAATCAGCTGAAGACCACTTCTGGTGGTAATCTGCCTAGAATTATTTGAAATGAGATGGGTGGGAAATACATTTAATTAATTAATTAATTAATTAATTAATAACAACACTGGTCTAAATTATTTCAGCATTTAGAGTTTGCCAGAGAACCAGTAGCAGACAGAAGATTATTGCTGGGAAGAGAAGAGCTGGTGAATGGATCTGAAGTCCTCCCTTGAGCAAAGGGAGAACCAGGATTACCCACAAGGACTCCTTTCGGTGGGTTCCCCATTCCTTTTTTTCTTCACCAAAAAAGGTAGGTGCATCTTATAGTCCAAAAAATATGGTAGGTTTATTCGTCCACTTCCAAAGAAGACTGGATTTACCGACTTATTTTCTTAACTACTTTAGGAAATGGCTTGTTAATGACTTTTTGGTTGTTAAGAACCTTCTCCAGAGCAAGTTAACTTCTACCTTTGATGAGAAACCCCATGGACCACATTCCTCCAGGCCTTTCTGTCTTCTACCATCCTCTGGAGTCCATTTAAGTTCACACTGACTGCTTCAGTGACTCCATCTAGCCACCTCGTTCTCTGTCGTCCCTTCTTCTTTTGCCATCGTTCCCAGCATTAGGCTCTTCTCCAGGGAGTCCTTCCTTCTCATTAGGTGGCCAAAGTATTTGAGTTTCATCTTCAGGATCCAGCCTTCTCAAGAGCAGTCAGGGTTGACCTCCTCTAGGATTGCCCGGTTTGATCGCCTTGCAGTCCAAGGGAGTCGCAGGAGTCTTCTCTAGCACCAGAGTTCAAAGGCCTCAATTCTTTGGTGCTCAACCTTCCTTATGGTCCAACTTCCACAGCCAGACACTGTAACTGGAAAGAGTATCTAAGAATGTTTTTTTTAAATAAAAAGAATGTGGTGAAAGGAGGAAAAGGGGATACAATTTGGAACTCTTATAGATTTACTCCTAGGTCAGGAGCACTTAGATTTCTTTTCATGATGCTCACACCTGATAGTGTGTATTTTGTCCCACATAAATGGATTATAGCCATTCACTTCCTAATTGGAAGATGGGGAAATTTACTTTTTGAAACATCGTGATGCCAAGAGTTACATTAGTCTAGACAAAGAGGTGTTTTTTTCTATACAAAGAGATCTCATGTGGAAAGTGAATGTAAGAGGTGCCTGTACTAAGAAGTGTGTTTCAAATTACTGCTTTCCATTAAAAAAAAAACATTTTAATAGGAGACTCATTTGTTTAGCATGACCCTAGGTAAACTGGTACCCTGTAATGCTTGGAACTTCTAATCCCTACTCTCTCAGAAAAGGATTGTGGGATTTGTAGTCAAAAACATTTCTAGGATATGAACTCACCAACATCTGGCATAGCTTATCTTCAGTAATAATGGACATTATAGGGCAAAAAGAATGGTTCCAGTCATCCCCAGAATTTATTTATTTTATTTTTGTAAGTACTTTATGGTTGACTGGAAGGTATGTTTTGAGTTGTCTTGCTGAAGTCACTAACTACCTTCATCTTCATCTTCATGTTTTTGTTTTTTGTTTCTGTTTTGTTTTTGCTTTTGGTATACACATCACTCAGTATAAAGGACAAATTATTCCAACAATGTCAGGATGCCAAAGTTGGAGGAAGAGGAGGAGGAGAAAGAGAAAAGGAGGAGGAAGAAGAGGAGAAAAGAAGAGGAGGAAGTAGAGGAAGAAGAGGAGGAAGAGAAAAGGAGGAAGAGGAAGAGGAGAGGAGAAGGGAGAGAAGGAGGTGGAGGAGGAGGAGGAAGAGAAGGAGGAGGATAAAAAGAAAGAGAGGAGGAGGAGGAGGAGGAGGAGGAGAAAGAGAAAAGGAGGAGGAGGAGAAAAAAGAGGAAGTGGAGGAGGAGGAGGAGAAAAGAAAAGGAGGAGGAGGAAGAGAAGGAGAAAGAGAAAGAGAAGAGGAGAAGGGAGAGAAGGAGATGGAGGAGAAGGTGGTGGTGGTGGTGGTGGTGAAGAGGATTAGGATTAATGGGGCATCATTAGTAGTATTAATGGAGAATACTCCACCATATCGTTACCTAGAAAAAGTATTGTTAGTATCAATTTTCATGTCTAAAAACCACTGACATCTTTTTATACGAATCGATGACCCACAAACTCAATGGACCAAAATGTTCAAAATTTGACATGCCCATCTTGATTTGATTATATAAAATAGGTAACTTTTTGGCTGGCCCGTGCTTCTCCATCAGTTCTTCTAAATGGAATGTTCCAGGTTGATGACCACAGGTGTAACTCATCTATAAGTAAATGGAAACATTGTTGAATGAAGAATGTATTATCTGATGTTGTGGTGCTGTGGAATCTTCTGTGAACTCAGTGGTTTTTGTAACGTTTTGTGTGTTTTGAACAATATTTAAGTTCTTTTTACCGATCTTTCTGATGGAATCTTGCTGCCTATAGGGTTCCTCAGTTATATTTCTAATAAAATGATTCTGTTGTAAGTCATGACAAAGTGTTTTTTTTTCTGTCGGGAGGGGTTTTTTAATGGAATTGGTACATTAATCTGATTTGTTGCTTGTGCTAGGACATTTCTCTGCTATTTGTTGCTGTTAACTGTCACGGCAAATATTTATTTAACATCCAGAAAATGTGTTGCAAAATGAGCTCTCAAAGAGTTTTTAAAATGTTAATAAAGATAGGAGCTTGCATATATATATTCGGGTCTTTTCCCGCGTAAAATTGGAAGTGTCTTGGCGACGTTTCAATGAAGTCTCATTCGTCATCTTCAGGCTGGTGTTCAGGCTGGTGTTCTCGGCTTCGTGCCTCCTGGAAGCACGAAGCTGAGAACACCAGCCTGAACACCAGCCTGAAGATGACGAATGAGACTTCGTCAAAACGTCGCCAAGACACTTCCAATTTTACACAGGAGAAGACCCGAATAACCAAAGACCTACATACAAACACCCACGAAAACCTCAGAAAACATTTATATTTATATTTATATTTATATTTATATTTATATTTATATTTATATTTATATTTATATTTATATTTATATTTATATTTATATTTATATTTATATTTATATTTATATTAATTTCTACTCCAATGTACCTTGGTGCATATAGGGACTGTTGTTTAAGATTTATATCCTTGTCTCTGTCAATGGCTCAGGAGGAAACCCAGGAATATTAGAAAGTTCTGAGTAAGAGATGGTGACCTTCGATTAAATGCAACAGTTTAATGCAAACAGACTTATTTATATATCAGTTGGTACCCCACCTCTATGATAAAATGACATCCATAGAAATCCTTCTGCCAGTTTTCCCCATAGAAACACAGCAACACCAGGAACCAATGGGGGACTAGCCTCAAATTCAGCTAGTGAACTTCCACGATTGATGACAGACATGATCCTAACTAGCTTTGTTTTGTCAAACATCTTACACCAGTGGGGAAAAGACGGGAAAATCAGTGGAAGGTGGTGCCATTTCTAACTTCTCTCCCACAATCCAGTGGCTTTGGATATCTTTCTTAGAAGAAAATGTTCTTATAGGCAGTGGTGGGATACTGCCAGTTTAACCACTGGTTCTGTGATTGCACAATTTGCATGTGTGCGTACCTAACAAATTTTACAAATACTAACCTTCTGTGACTTGGGAGTAATATGGCTGAAGTATGGCAATCTGCTCTGCTGTGCCAATCAGGGGGGTGGGGCGGGCCAACCTGATCGTCGGAGCGAACCGGTTCGCTCCCAGCTGATCATCAGAGTTACCAGTTTGCCCAAACCAGTCCGAACCAGTGGAATCCCACCTCTGCTTATAGGGTTAAATATCTGGAAACATTCAATATGTGAAGTAGAGTGAAGTAAAGTTTCAACCAGAACTCCCTTGTTATTTAAGTATAAATTTTGTCTCGCTCTCTTCCTAGATCAGGAGTCAGCAACCCACAGCTCTGGAGCCAAATGTGGCTCCTTCATTCCTCTGCTGCAGTGCCTTGTTGACAGTCAGCTCAACAATCGATAGGGCTTTTGGCAGTGGTGGGTTACTCCCGGTTCAGACTGGCTCTATAGAACCGGTAGTAAAACCGGAGGGAGGCTCCGTCCACTGACGCCCGACGTCATCAGAATGCTTCTGTGTACACGCAGAAGAGCGCGCACGTGGCCCCATTGTGAACCGGTAGTAAAGGTAAGTAGAACCCACCCCTGGCTTTCAGTTAGGACAGGTAGAAGAAAAAGGAAGATGCGCTATGAGGAGACTCTATGGTGGGGGGAACTGGGCTTCCCGTTGGTTCCAGAATTGAACGGGGGGCTTCCAGTTAGGACCTTTGTGGCTCTTTGAGTGTTTAAGGTCGCCAATCCCTGTCCTAGATGGATGCGATGTAGACAATTACGGCTTGCATGTAAGCTGATTAGACTTTTTTTAAGACCTTTTTTTTTTTTTTTTTTTACTCTGCCATTCTCCTTCTCAGGAACCAATTTCTGCATTTCAGTGGAACTTGTCATATAAAAGCTCAGAGAGAGCACAATGGAAAGTAAAGAAACTCAAGTAGGTCACCTAGAAGATCAATTGCCATCAGGAAGTGCTAAGAATATGAGACAGGATTTCTATGGCCTGCCAACCAGATTTGGAGACCAATCAATAAAAATATGTTGAGTCACACATTTCAAGCAAAGAAGCTTCAGGATTTATCACCTTCTCTTCTTGGCTGAGGAAATAGATCAACTTTTTTTCTACAAGGCAAGCTTTTATCTATTTTTCTCCATTTCCCTCCCTCCTTCCCTCTCTCTCTCTCTTTCTTTCTCTTTCTCTTTCTCTTTCTTTTTCTTTCTTTCTCTCTCATTCTCTCTCTCTCTTTCTTTTTCTTTCTTTCTTTCTAAACATTTTTTATTAGATTATAGAATAAAATACAAAAAATATGAAACCAAATAATAGAACACAATGGGGAGGAAAAGGGGAAAGACAAGTGAGAAGGGGAGGAAGAAACAGACTCCCTCTGTGCATTGGAGAATGGAGATTTTGCAGTATCCTTCCCCTGGAGTAAGGTGAGAAAGGAGATTTTACAGTATCCTTCCCTTGCCATGCCCACCAAGCCATGCCCACAGAGCCAGTAATAAAACAAATTGAATCCCACCACTGTCTACAACCCCATGAAATACACTGGGTATTTGATCAATCAAAAGTCATAGATCTTTTGATTGATCAAATATCCAGTGATATTTGATCAATCAAAAGATCAAAGGTCGACCTGAACCTCTAGTTATGACCCAGCAGCTTAGCTACTGCACCATACTAGAAAATCTCAGAAATTCTACGTTTACCCCTCCTGTCACTACTGTTAGCAAAGAGAGTCAATATAAAATTTATTAAACTTACAGTTTCTTCTGTTGTCCCATCAAAGGGAAAATTCACTAAAGTCCACTGCTTAAAAAAAAAAAAAGTCTCATACATTTTTTTTTCATTTGGAGAACAAAGATAGCTTTATGACACCTCAGTTTCCATCAAGCTATCATCAACAAGCTTTTTGTTAATTTTAGATTACCAGTTATGACTCTCATATGCGGATCCCAATCAGCCCTGTATCCAGGATGGGAGAGGTATTGATTTTCTTCTTCTAAATTGTTTATATGAAAGTATTTAGTTCTGTCATTCTATAACTATTAAGAAGAAGAAGAAAAAATCTTGCCAGTTTTGAGAGGATGATTAAAACAGTTAGAACATTTATATTCTACCCATGTGTGTTTCAGCAAGACCAAGAGAAATAGCTGTTAAGATTTTAATTTGGGTTTTTTTTTGCTTTTTTTTCCATTTCCAAAAGCTCACCTATGTTTCTTTGACTTGATTGATCCTACCCTTCTGCTTCTCTCAGATATTATCACAGCTCATTCATTCATTCATTCATTCATTCATTCATTCATTCATTCATTCATTCATTATCACAGATTTCACTACCTTCTCTATTTCTCTTTGATATACTTAAATCAAACTAAAGGAAAGTGGTAGTAGTAATGAAATCTAATAATGAATGAATAAGTTTCTGTCATTCATTTTTACAGGTCCCAATAGTCCTTTGTAGGTGTTCAGCTTCCATATGAAAAGGTTAAAAGTGTTAAGGGCTTGGAGATTGGTATGGCTATACTTATAAGTGAAAGTTGGACCATAAGGAAGGCTGAGTGCAAAAGTATTGAGACCTTTGAACTCTAGTGCTGGAGAAGACTCCTGCAAGTCCCTTGGACTGCAAACCGGTCAATCCTAGAGGAGATCAACCCTGACTGCTCTCTAGAAGGCCAGATCCTGAAGATGAAACTCAAATACTTTGGCTACCTAATGAGAAGGAAGGACTCACTGGAGAAGAGCCTAATACTGGGAAAGATTGAGGGCAAAAGAAGAAGGGAATGGCAGAGAAGGAGGTGGCTGGATGGAGTCACTGAAGCTGTCGGCATGAGCTTAAATGGACTACTGAGGATGGTAGAGGACAGGGAGGCCTGGAGGAACATTGTCCATGGGGTTGCAATGATCAGACACGACTTTGCAGTTAACAACAGGCTATACTTACAGTAGCTATGGATGCTCAGTGCTTTCAGAGGGGTAATTAAACTCTCTCCTGACATATCCCTGGATGAAGAGAAGACAAAGCTACTACTAGACCAGGCAGAATGATTGACCTACTTACAGAAGTGGGTTTCACACAATTTTACCACCGGTTTGCTATGCATCGAAAATTTGAGCGCTCGCTTGTGCGTTCACCTTCTCCGCATGTGTACAGCCTTCTGTGCATATGCTTTGCTCTCGTGCACAGCTTGCACACATGCATGTGGCTTAGAAAACGTGGCTAAGTAGAACAGCATAGCTGTTGTAACCCAGGCCCAAGTAGATAGTAATCGATGCAAACAGTTCCACAACAAACAGACTTTATTAGAACAGATGAGAATTAACTCATTCTCAGCATACTCCAAACTAAATCAAAACAAACTCTTCATAACACAAATTCTTCAGTCTAATCACCAACCTTGGTATAATTGGGCAAACTGCCAAACGCTTCTCTTGGCAAAAATTCAGAAGCAGAAGACGCCGACCAGAGATAAATGCAGCAAGACAAGAACAAGTCTATCAATGTTGTTTTCTGACAAAGAGCCCAAGAGCCATTGCTGGCCTTTTAAGCCTTATGGGAGGGGCCAATTATCTCTTGGCCCTACTCCCGAGTCATCCTCTTTGCTTTAGCTGCTCTTGCCTTCTGGCAGCTCTTCTCATGTGTTCACTAGAACAGGCTCCTCCTATTCCTCTGCCTCTCTACTGTCAGCCTCTGGAGGCTCTGGAGTCTGCACCTCACTCCCCAATGGCCCTGGCCCCATCTCTGCTCCTGATGCAGAGCCCTCATCCAGGCCTTCCACAGCCTCCAGGACTTGACCATGTTCTTCCTCAGCCTCATGGCTCTCCGATTCTGCTGCCAGCTCCACAGGCTGCTGGCGGACCACAACAATAGCACTAGGGCAGTAGGCAGGCCCATCCGCAGATCACCACTACTGGTATGCATGAACTGGTCCAAACCAACTGAATACCACCACTGGCTCCTTCCATAAGTTGCTTGTTCTCAAGCAAACTATAACTTTTAATGAAATTTCAGGAGAAATTTCATGTGCTAGTTGTATGCTGTCTAGATCAGTGTTTCTCAACCAGGGTGACTTGAAGATGTGTGGACTGGCTGAAGAATTGTGAAGGTTGAAGAAGGTTGAAATCAACTCGCCTTAAGGTCTCCTAAGTTGAGAAACACTGGTCTCCAGATGTCTATGGAGATTCTCAGTCATCCAGGTCATGTTTGTCCCAAAGTTGCTTTTTCAAGAGGCAACTGGACTTTTTGGGCTTTCTTTGAAGACGGTTCATTTCTCCATCCAAGAAGCTCCTTCAAATATCTTCAAAGAAAACCCAAAATGTCCAGTTGCCTTTTGAAAAAGCACTTTTGCAACAGGCAAGAAGAACAAAACTTCACAGCCAAGCTAAGACTGGACCAAATCATGTTCCTGAATACAAGAAATGTATAAAGGAGAATTGTTAGAACCACTGATCAGTAGGTCAGTTTTCCTTCAGAAGTTGTGAGTGCTCCAGCATCACTGGAGGCTTTTAAGAAGAGACCGGACAGCCATTTGTTTGAAATGATACTGGGTTTCCTGCTTGAGCAAGAGGTTGGATGAAGACCTACAAGGAGGAGAAGACCTACAAGGTTCCTTTCAAGATTGTTATTCTGCTATTAGTAAGAATCAGCACTCTTCTTGCCCTATGTATGTATATATATTATGGAACACAGTCACATGAAGTCATGTATGGTGAATGGCAGATACTAAAATCTTGTGGACTTATACAAGCACCATATTTGGATTAAGAGAAAATGTCTTGTTTAGCACTTATGTCCAGGTCTGGTAGCTTTTCAATGTTACCTGAAATTGTCAAGAAATGCTCCACTGCTCATATAATCCTAAATCAATTCCATGCCAAAATTTAATATTTCTAATGCTTCTGATCGGCTTCTGTGGCATACAGATGTTTTCTGAACTTTGTTGTGCTTATATAAAAATTATTACATGAATACTCTTCTTGACATTGCTTTACGTTTTGGACCATCAATCTTTCCTTCTTAGCTCTACACTCTACATTCACCCTGAAATTCTTGTGGGCAATACTTCATATGAAATAAGGTTTCTAGTTATCTGACTTACCTTAAAATCATTTCAGCCTCACGCACCAGAAAGACCTGTTCAATCATATTCAACTTAAAAACCTTCCTACCGATTTTGTCTTAGTGTGAACCAATTTCGTCTAGGTCACGTCTGAAAACCAGGAAGGGGAAGACAAGTCTTTTAATTTTAAACGCTGAATTCTACAATGCTGCAAATGCCTTTTACAGTAGTGGCCAAAATTGTGGAAACCTTTTGGGAAAAGTGTATGTTCTAAAACAAGCTAATAACACCACTTTTGGGGGGAGTAGTACCATAAAATTATATATCAACGGAAAGATAATTTAATCAAGAATATTAAATGCAACAACTTTTATGAAGGATTTGCTATTAGAATAGTAGTTACAATATAAAGAAGAAAAGTGAAACACACAGAAAAAATGAGACACACAAAAATGATCACCATAGAAAAAACGAGATATACAAAAATGATCCCCATGTCAGTTAATACTTAGTTCGGTAACCTTTAGCATGAATTGTGGCCTTACAACATCTTCCCATGGAGTGAACCAAGTCTTTTAGTTCTGCAGCTGTTCTAATGAGAAACCAAGATTGAATGATTGCTTCTATTAACTAGGTTTTATTTCTTGGTCGCTTCTGACTAACAAGTTTCTTTAGTTGGCTCTATAGATTTTCAATTGGATGAAGGTCTGGGCTATTCCCAGGACATTCCAGCAGTGGAATACGATTATCTTGAAACTCAAAAAAAAAAAAAAAAAAAAAAAGAGAGAGAGAGAGAGAGAGAGAAAAGTGGTGTTATTAGCCATCAAAGCTCAAAAATACACTTTTCCCAAAAGGTTTCCACAATTTTGGCCATCACTGTAAACCCATTTGGAGCAAGCCCTTCTTTTCTATAACTACATTTACTTCTTACTACATATGCCTACATGATCAGCCCATCAAAATTCATAGGTGAGCATCTGGGGCAGCTTTCTCCAGCTTCCAAGAACATTAGGACATCATTTCCCAGATTCCCAACTCACATGTTTCCAACTTTGACCTTAGTGAATTTTGAGGTTGTCCAGACAAGAAACCAATGTCATGAGAACTAATACCGTATTTATTATGCTTTCCAGCAAACTAGAAAGTATCCCTTCTGAGAAGCTTTCCATGGTACTATTCCTTCTGTGGGCTGAGATGTCTCTTATCTGGCCATGACTGCAGTCTTCTCCTTCTGTATCTGAAGGATAATCCCACAGGCCAGGGGTCAGCAACCTTATACATACAAAGAGCCACAAAGGTTCTAACCGGAAGTCCCCAATTCAATTTTGGAGCCGACCGGAAGTCTGGTTCCCCCACCATAGACTCACCGTCCTAGTGCAGCTTCCTTTTTTCTCTGCCAACCGGAAGTCTGGTTCCCCCACCATAGAGTGTCCTCCTAGCATGCATCCTTTTTCTTCTACCTGTCCTAACCAAAAGCCCTATCAATTGTGGAGCCAACTGGAAACAGGGAGCTGCAGCAGAGGAATGAAAGAGCCAAATGCGGCTCCAGAGCCGTGGGTTGCTGACTCCTGCCACAGACTATTCCAATTAGATCTACCTTACATTCTGGAAGAGAGAAACCCTGCTATGGGATGCTATCAAGTCCAGGTTTCTCACCTTGATCTAATAATCATTCTGTCCTTCTAAAGCTCTGGATCCTCAAACCTCCAAACCCATCAGAGAATTCAACTTTCATGTCATGAGTTCAAATGCTACATTGTCACGCATATAATATATATATTGCAATCTAGAATTCAATCTCAGTATTTTTTTTTCCCTTTCGCTTTCCATGTTACCATTCCTTCTGTGGCCATAGATGTCTCTTATCTGGCCATGGCTATAGGACATCTCCTTCTGTTTCACAAGGATAATCCCACAGACTCTTCCGAGTACCCTGTTTCCCCAAATATAGGACCCAACCGAGTGGTGCAGTGGACGAAACTGCTGCTGTTAAAGTAGTACTTAGTTGCCAGCTGCCTGCAATTACTGCGAGTTCAATTCTCACCAGGCTCAAGGTTGACTCAGCCTTCCATCCTTTTGAGGTAGGTAAAATGAGGACCCGGTTTGTGGGGGCAATAAGCTGACTTTGTATGAAATAGCACACTGCTTGGGGTGCCCGAAAAACCCTACTAAGCAGGTATATACAAAAGTATGAAGGGTATTGCTTAATGCATTGTAAGCCGCCCTGAGTCTCCGGAGAAGGGTGGCATATATAAATCAATCAATCAATCAAATAAATAAATAAATAAATAAATAAATAAATAAATAAATAAATAAATAAATAATCAATCAACCAACCAATCAACCAACCAATCAACCAATCAATCCTAGCATGATTTTTTCAGAATACTCGTAATATAAGCCCTACCCCCCCAAAAAATAAACCCCAGTTAAGATTGTCAGCCACATGATGCATTTAGTACCGTATTTTCCCCAAATAAGACCTAACCAGAGAATAAGCCCTAATGCATCTTTTGGAGCAAAAATTAATATAAGACTCAGTCTTATTTTCAGGAAAACATGAGTAGATATACTTGAACGTTCTGGAAGAATGGTCCTACCATGTCCAGGTTTCTCACCTTCTCTCTTTCTAAAACTCTGGATCCTCAAACCTCCAAACCCATCAGAGAATTCAACTTTCACGACCTGAATTCAAATGCTACATTGACACACATATAATATATAGCAATCTAGAATTTTTCAATATTTTCCCTTTAGGAAGAGGGTTTCTTTCTGAGCCACTTGAATCAATATCACTTGCTTCATCTCCCTGCACTCCAGAGTTTGAATCATTTTTTTGTTGTTGTTGTTTATATGTGTGTATGTGTGTGCATTCTTTTTCCCCAGTATGATGCTGCTAGATGAATAACATTAACCTCTGGCTACTGCTTCTCCTATATATCCCCAAACCGTCATTTTGGTTGATACGGTCAAGTCAAAAGACAGCAAAATCAATGACCTGCTGTTCTAAATTCAAACGAGTGAATGGAGAACTGGGCAGATTGTTCAATTTCCAACTGCAATTACCAAAAGTACCTAAAATAGTTTTGTTTTTTTTTCCTACTAGAGTTTAATAGAGAAAAGAAATACTGAACATGTAGGAAACTGGCTGGATTATTTTCTTTCCCCCAAGAAAGCAAATATATATTTGCATCAAATTGTCAGTTAAAGTCAGAAGACTGCTGGACAACTTGCATCTTACATTTTCTTGGCCTACTTTATTAGAAACAAGACTTGCTGTAGTTGTTGTTCTTGGAAATACAAATCCAATGTACATTGTAACTATTTACAAAATTAATCATCTCAAAGCTTAATTCCAGGGGTGAAATCCAGCAAGTTCTGACCGGTTCTGGAGAACCGGTAGCACAAATTTTGAGTAGTTCGGAGAACTGGCAAAAAACATTTCTGGCTGGCCCCAGAATGAGGTGGGAATGAAGATTTTGCAATACACTTCCCCCAGGAGTGGGAAGGGAATGGGGATTTTGCAGTATCCTTTCCCTGGAGTGGGGTGGGAATGGAGATTTTGCAGTATCCTTCCCCTGCCATGCCCACCAAGCCACATCACACCCACCAAGTCACACCCACAGAACTGGTAGTAAAAAAAATTGTATTTCACCACTGCTTAATTCCACCATATACGGTATCCTTCTCTTTGTCTGCAAATTCAAAGAGGTCTTAAAACATTACATACCACTAAAGTAGTCGTTACATTAAAAATAAGGCATTCACATCACAATTACATGATGAAAATAACACATTCTTGTGGTGCCTGAAATAGTAGCAATAATTAAAGTGATTGGCTATAAGTATGGATCACTTAATTTGGTAGGTTAATCAATTAAAACTTGCATTGATTAACTGCGCGCACAGATTGGTAAGGGTGAATTTTAATTAGCTAAATTGAAAGTTAAAGCTTTATAGGCTCCAAAAATATTGAATTGAAATAGTCAGCATGCATTGTGATTTTTTCTTCCTTTCTTTTGACATTTTTCATATTACTTAAAGTGACCATGAGTTAGAGAGAAGTAAAAACAAGCTTGATTACTGGGTGAAACATAGTGAATACTGGATCTGGAGATCCCTCCCAGCAGCAACCTCCACAGGAGGAGATTAAAATTGGCAAGACGGCAGGTAGAAAGTCGTGATGCAAAGCCCACCTCTTTCGAACATGCATCATACACATTCATCAGACATACTTGCCCCCTGACCCAGATGCCACTACTTCCATAGGCTAGGAGGAGGTATGTAGGGAAAAGAAATTACAGCTTCTGCATAATGTTGAAGTCATTAGGAGTCAAGTCTGACCTGAAGGAGACATTATACTACAGGTTATGTTGTTATGTTGTCTTGTCTTGTCTTGTCTTGTCTTGTCTTGTCTTGTCTTGTCTTGTCTTGTCTTGTCTTGTCTTCTCCTCTCCTCTCCTCTCCTCTCCTCTCCTCTCCTCTCCTCTCCTCTCCTCTCCTCTCCTCTCCTCTCCTCTCCTCTCCCCTCCCCTCCCCTCCCCTCCCCTCCCTTCCCTTCCCTTCCCTTCTCTTTTCTTCTCATCTCAACTCATCTCATCTCATCTTCTCTTGTCTTACTGTACCCTATCCATCCCACCCCGCCCCACCTCACCTCACCTTATCTCCTGTTGTTGTGTTGTGTTGTGTTATCTTATATTGTTATGTTATATTTTACGTTACGATATGTTACATAATGTTTTAGTTTAGAGCTGCAGGTTATATATCAATGGACAGGGGCAACCTTTATAACACAACCTCTGACAATCCTTTGTTTTAAGTTCTTACAATGAGATCTCTTTTAAAGATAGTTCAGAAACTTTCCTTTAGACTTATCAAAGCTTCTAGGTTAATAGATTGGTAGGTGCTCTGAGGTTCATTTTGAGTCCAATCCAAAGTATTGATTGTAATTTCTAGATAGTTTGTGATTAAAGTAACTGAAGTACCCTTCAGGATATGCCTGAAATGCTATTGGTCAGGTGTCTAAGTGTTAATGCCATCTCACTTGGGAAGGGCCATTACTGAAATACCTTCCCAGTCCTTTCAATTCACTGCTAAGAAATTGTTCTTTTCAGGGATTTTAATTTCATTTTTAACACGTTTGACTGCTATATATTGAAATGGTGACTTTTATTTCCTCTTATTTCATTTCATTTGAGCTATTTATTGTTTTGTTCTTCTGTTGGCCATATCAGGTGGTTTTTAATAACTTTGCACTGTATCCAAAAGAATCTGAGAAAAGAATCTGAGAAAAATGAAAGGAAAGAAAGAAAGAAAGAAGGAAGGAAGGAAGGAAGGAAGGAAGGAAGGAAGGAAGGAAGGAAGGAAGGAAGGAAGGAAGGAAGGAAGGAAGGAAGAGAAAGAGGGAGGGAGGGAGGGAAAGGAAGGGAAGGGAAGGGGGAGGGAGGGAGGGAGGGAGGAAGGAAGGAAGGAAGGAAGGAAGGTTTTTCTTTCCAGCTGTCTGCAAGGAGTATCAATCCTTCCACACTCCCCACCATCCAGTAAGAGCTGAAGAAGCTTCTTGGATGAGAAGCAAAATGTCTTCAAAGAAAAACCAGAAAGTCCAGTTGTCTCTTGAAAAAGCACCTTTGCGATTAAGGGAGGAATGGAGTTAATTCTTAAGCCTGCATTCATTTGCCTGCATGTGCTTTAATGTGTACCTATAAATACAATTTAATTTTTTCTTCCCCTCTTACATGTGCATACAGAACGTACACATCCAGTAAGACCTCTCCATAGAAAAGAAAGAGCTCTCCAATCGATTTCCTGGAGCAGAAAGTTAGGATGGAAAAAGAAGCTCTTGCAAGCTGTTACCAAAGCAACTCAGACAGGAATTTCTAAATTCAGCTTAGAGTCAAGCTGACCTGAGTACAAGATGAGGAACAGCTTGCAAGCCCAACATGGATATAGCTCCAGTTGCAATTTAAAACCAATTTGATTGAACTTCTGAACTGATTTTTTTCCCCTGAAATCTTGAAAGGACTTTTGTTCATAAGTAACTCCCCATTTAAAACAACAACAACAACAACAACACCAAACTAGTTTAAAATCAAATCCAACTCTATTATTCTGTTCTGTTCCATTTGAGTCCATTTTTCACTATCCCCCATAATCGATTAAATTGATCTAGCTATCCAAATCAGTTTCAATCAAATCATCGGTCTGAATAAAGTAGGCAGCTTGGATTGGATCAGAAGAAATCCTCACATCCTGATCAGGGGTAGGCTTAATTTTTTTTAGCAAGGGGTTCTCTGCCCGGTGCTGGGTGGGCATGGCTATTGTGGGCATGGCCTAGTCTGCCTCCTACACCATGGTGGTGGTGGTGGTGGTGGGTTTTTGGCCCTCCCCAGGCTCCAGGGGCTTTCCTCGAGCTTCTGGGAGGACAAAAACGGCCTCCCCAGACTCCAGAGGCTCTCCCAAAATTCCAGTAGGCCTTCCTGAACTTCTGGAGGCCTTCCCGAACTTCTGGTAGGCCTGTTTTTCACCTTCCCCAAGCCTCTGTGCCACCCTGCACTTATCTGCTTCCAAAACGGGCTGTGTGGGGACTCCTGGGAGGGGTGGGGTAGGTGGAGCCAGCAAGGAGTAGGATTTGGGGATTCTCCAAACTGCACAGAATCTTAGTTAGAGGTTCTCCCAAACCCCTACGAACCCCCAGCAGCCCACCCCTGATCCTGATTCTTTGCTCTGAATGATTGGTGGGAATGCAGGGCGGGATCATGTTTTATTGGGATAATGCAAAAAAAAAAAAAAAAAAAGGCAGTTTTTTTATAGCCTCAATACAACTGCCTTATGTTTCAACATATAAAACAGCAAATAAAGTGGTTTACTCACTTGGAGATAGTCTCAAAGGTCCAAGCTCGGGACCCAAACTGAAATCAGGATACCACTCGCTCTGGGTTCCCACTTGTTTATTGAGCTGGAATCTCAGCACACAGTGAGTTCCATCAAAATGAATAAAGGAATAAAGTTAATGCTGGGAGCCTCCACCTCCCAGCGCCCTTTGAGGGTTGGAGCCATGCCCTTCCTCTGCTGGAGCAGCTGACCATTCGGCAGGTCCAATCAGCCGTTCATTGGCCTGAAGCATGATCAGCTGCTTGTCGGTCGGCTTCTAGGCAGCCATGATCAGCTGATTGTCGGGCAGTTTACAGTCAGACAGATTCAGCCATTTGTCAGCTCTGCTTTGCTCACTGTTTGCAGCCTCCATCATTAACCGTTCTGAAGGGCTTTGCAATGCTGTGTTCTTCCCATCACCAACCCTCTGTGCTAGGGGTCCCTCCCCCAGATATGGCAACCCCAAGATGGTGTTTGTCATTGTTGGCATTTCAGGGGTTGACAGTTAGTGTCTTAGGATTCCATACCCTACAAGACACATATAAAAAGAGGAGAAGCTCAGAGAACATGAGGCAGATGGGGAAACAACATGAAAGACACACTACAGCAACATCAATTAACAAGGGTTGAGGTTGCCAAAAAGCACAAAACTAGAACTTTCTATCTCCTTCAAAATGCAAAGTGGTAAAAGAAAAGGAGGAGGAGGAGGAGGAGGAGGAGGAGGAGGAGGAGGAGGAGGAGGAGGAGGAGGAGGAGGAGGAGGAGGAGGAGGAGGATATGTTTAGAAAGAGAGGGAAATGACCTTGATGGCGACACACAGCTATATTATTTAGGTACAAAAAAAAAAAAAGGGCTGAAGCATTTTTAAAGTCCAGAACAAGACAATGATTTTAAGCAGCTGAGATACATGCCTTGCAAGATCCCATTATTAAAACCAATCTCAACCAAAGTAGTTTTAGCCTTCCCGTGGAGTTGATTTCCTGGTCTGGTCTATCCAATAGGGCTGATTATACGTGGATCTGGGTTAGTAGGTCAACTTCCTTATCTCCATAGAGATGCCTTCCTAGAATCACCTTGATGGTTTCTTAATAGCAAGTTTCTGTTTGTGGAAAAACTGTTCTGCTTGCAAAAGCCATTCTAGTAAAGTAAAGGTTCCCCTTGCACATATGTACTAGTCATTCCCGACTCTAGGGGGCGGTGCTCATCTCCATTTCTAAGCTAAACAGCCAGCACTGTCCGAAGATGTCTCCATGGTCAGGTGGCCAGCATGACTAAATGCCAAAGGCACACAAAATGCTGTTACCTTCCCACCAAATGTGGTCCCTATTTTTCTACTTGCAATTTTTTTTACATGCTTTCAAACTGCTAGGTTGGCAGAAGCTGGGACAAGTAACGGGTGCTCACCCCATTACGCGGCACTAGGGATTCGAACCGCTGAACTGCTGACTTTTCAATCGACAAGCTCAGTGTCTCAGCCACTAAGCCATTGCGTCCCTAAAATGCCTTCTAGTATATGTTTAAATGTGCTGTGGATCAAAGTGAAGGACCGTAGAGTTTATCTTCTGTCCTGTTCAAAGGTAACTTGCTTTTATTTTATTTTATTTTATTTTATTTTATTTTATTTTATTTTATTTTATTTTATTTTATTTTATTTTATTTTATTTTATTTTATTTTATTTTATTTTATTTTATTTTATTTTATTATTTTATTTTATTTTATTTTATTTTATTTTATATTTTTATTTTATTTTATTTTATTTTATTTTATTTTATTTTATTTTATTTTATTATTTTATTTTATTTTATATTTTTATTTTATTATTTTATTTTATTTTATTTTATTTTATTTATTTTTATTTTTATTTTTATTTTTATTTTTATTTTTATTTATTTTTATTTTTATTTTTATTTTTATTTTATTGCGATTTATATGCCGCCGTTCTCCCGAAGGACTCAAGGCGGCTTACAAGATAAAAAAATTCAACAATATGAATTAAATATAAATTAAAATCCATATTGAATGCACTAGCTTCTTTTAAGTTTGCCCCTCATTTCAAGATGATGGTTTTTGCAAAGGAGATGGTCATTCGTGTTTAAAACACTGTGTTAGATTTAAAAGGCAGCTATTAAACATTCCCAAAGTACTTAAAACACATTGGTAGAGCCTACTCATTCTAACCCTCCACTCCATCCATCAAAGACCTTTATTGTCCTTTCAGTTCAGCAAATGTTAGCGCCGTTCCCCAGGATGAAATATTTAGCAAAGCAGAGACACATCAGAGCAACCTGGGTAGGTACAGAATAGGAGAATTACAAAACTGTCAAAAATGTCAGAATCCATTGTGATCAGCAGCCCAGGAACTCTAGCTAGAATGCAGCCATTTATTTGAAAGGGACTTCTTTATGGTTGGATGCATTGCTTAATTTTAAACAAACTACCGGTAGCAATGGCATTTGGTGCAAGACAACAATATTTTAATAACTGCAGGTGATGCCAGAATATTATCTTATTTTATATTTAATTTTCTTCTGGATGTGCTATGTTTCACTGGTAGAGAGGGAAAATATCAGATGGCATGTATTAAAAGCTGTGACTAAGATAGTTATTACATGACAGATGTATGAAAAACCAAAGGGGAGAGGAGAGGAGAGGAGAGGAGAGGAGAGGAGAGGAGAGGAGAGGAGAGGAAAAGGAAAAGGAAAAGGAAAGGAAAGGGAAGGGAAGGAAAGGAAAGGAAAGGAAAGGAAAGGAAAGGAAAGGAAAGGAAAGGAAAGGAAAGGAAAGGAAAGGAAAGGAAAGGAAAGGAAAGGAAAGTTTGAGTAAGAAACCTAATCAGGCACACAATAAAGCCCAGGGAAAATTAGATTAATTGTCTCTTGCATGGACATGGAACATTTTCTTTCTTTCTTTCTTTCTTTCTTTCTTTCTTTCTTTCTTTCTTTCTTTCTTTCTTTCTTTCTTTCTTTCTTTCTTTCTTTCTTTCTTTGCATAAAAAGTGGTTTAGGAACACATATGCAAAATTTTGGCACATATGAAGCTTTTCAGATGTCTTCATGACCTTATATTTCTTTAATGATATCCGAATGTCAACTTGCAAAGCATCCCTGGCCTCAAGTTGCCATAGGCTGGGTCGGGGGGGGGGGGGGGAGGGGATGGGAACCAGCAAAATGGCATGGCAGCCAAAGACAGATGCACATTCCGTGCTTCTCTCTCTCAAGCCTGTATCCCAGAGTTACCTACAGCAGCCAGAGGGGAGTGACTTCTACCACCCATGAAATTGCTCCATTGGCAAATGTGATGGATGACATACCCTGGGGGGGTGGGGAACAGGGTCATAATTGGGGCATGAATTACATAGGATCAGAGCTGTCTTCACTTGGGAAAGTGCCCACATGAAGCTCCTAATAAATAACTGGATTTCTTTTGAAGCTTGGCTTGAAGCTCATGATTTAATTAGGGCATCCCTCGGAAACCTGACACCGAGCATGTTTTAAATGCTTTAATATTAGGCAAACACATCTAGCTTTATATTATTTATCTTATGTTTCTTTTCAACAAAGGAAAATGTATCAATTATTTATTAAAAAGCATATCACCTTGCCAATCCACATAATCAAAGCTATGGTTTTCCCAGTGGTATGTATGTATGTATGTATGTATGTATGTATGTATGTATGTATGTATGTATTTATTCAATTTATATGCCGCCCCTCTCCGAAGACCCAGGGGGCTCACAATACACTCAAAAAATCACTTAAAAATTAAAAACATTAAAAACATTAAAACGCATTCACACCATTCATGGCCGGATCTCATCAGACCGCAAAGTGAGATCAACGGCCCCAGGCCTGCTGGAAAAGCCAGGTCTTCACTGCTTTTCGGATGTCCAATAGGGTGGGGAGGGTCTGGACCTCAGGAGGTAACTGGTTCCAGAGAGCTGGGGCAGCCACAGAGAAGGCCCTCCCCTGCGGGCCCGCCAGCTGGCATTGTTTAGCTGACGGGACCCAGAGGAGACCAACTTTGTGGGATCTTACTGGTTGCTGGGAGCTATGTGGTAGAAGGTGGTCTCAAAGATAGCCTGGCCCTGAGCCATGTAGGGCTTTAAAGGTAATAACCAACACCTTGAATTGTGACCGGAGACCAATAGGGAGCCAGTGCAGCTCACGGAGGATTGGTGTAATGTGGGTGTACCTAGGTACACCCACAACAGCTTGTGCGGCTGTGTTCTGAACCAACTGTAGTCTCCGAACACTTTTCAAGGGTAGCCCCATGTAGAGCGCATTGCAATAATCTAACCGTGAGGTGACAAGGGCATGAGTGACTGTGAGGAGAGCCTCCTGATCCAAGTAGGGTCGCAATTGGTGCACCAGGTGAATCTGTGCAAAGGTCCCCCTAGCCACAGCTGTCAGATGTTGCTCTAATCTTAGTTGTGAGTCTAGGAGGACACCCAAATTGTGAGCCCATTCTGAGCAGGACAATTTCTCTCCCGCCCCCAGAACCAAGGATGGAAAATCAACATAGTCTTTAGGAGGCAATACCCACAGCCACTCGGTCTTGTCTGGGTTAAGTCTGAGCCTGTTGACTCCCATCCAGACCCTCACTGGCACCAGCACATCACATCCACTGCATCACTGAATTGACGCGGGGTAGAGATATACAGCTGGGTATCATCAGCGTATTGCTGATACCTCACCCCGTATTGTCAGATGATCTCACCCAGCAGCTTCATGTAGATGTTAAATAGGAGGGGAGAGAGGACTGAGCCCTGAGGCACCCTACAAACGAGGGGCCTAGGAGTTGACCTCTGTCCTCCTACCAACACCGACTGTGACCGACCAGAGAGATAGGAGGAGAACCACCATAACATGGTGCCTCCCACTCCCAGCTCCCTTAGTCGTCCCAGAAGGATACCATGGTCAATGGTATCGAAAGCCACTGAGAGGTCAAGTAGCACCAAGGTGGAGGAATGACCCCCATCTCGGGCTCGCCAGAGATCATCCATCAGCGTGACCAAAGCAGTTTCCATGCTGTAGCCAGGCCTGAAGCCAGACTGAAAAGGATCTAGATAATCCGTTTCCTCCAATGACCGTAGGAGCTGAAGTGCCACCACTTTCTCTACAACCTTTCCCACAAAGGGTAGGTTGGAGACTGGATAAAAGTTCTTTAATTCTGCTGGATCCAGGGAAGACTTCTTGAGGAAGAGCCTTACAATCACTTCCTTTAACAGTTGCAGGAAGGCTCCTTCCCTCAAGGACACGTTAACTAAAGCCTGGAGCCAGCCTCGTGTCACCTCCCTGCTGGCCAAAACCAGCCAGGAGGGGAACGGGTCCAACAAACAAGTAAAGGAACTAATTACTCCTACAGTCTTGTCCACTTCCTCAGGAGTCACAGGCTCAAACTCATCCCACACAATAGGACTAAGACCTGCTCCTGTCATCTCGGTCGGAATTGCCCAATCAGAGTCCAAGTCCATCCGAATCTCAGTGACTTTATCCGACAGAAACTGCACAAACTCCTCAGCTCTACCCTGCAAGGGCTCCTCCACTCCCCCTACATTAAGGAGGGAGTTAGAGAAGTAGCAAGGCTGTGAGAGTGGGACATAAGGAAGGCTGAGCGCTGAAGAATTGATGCTTTCAAATTGTACTGTTGGAAGATTCTCTTGAGAGTCCCTTGGGCTTCAAGGAGATTCAGCCAGTCAAACCTAAAGGAAATCAACCCTGAATGTACTTTGGAAGGACAGATCTTGAAGCTGAAGCTCAAATACTTTGACCACTTAATGAGAAGAGAGAAGTCCTTGGAGAATACTCCGATGTTGGGAAAGATGGAAGGCCAAAGAAGAATGGGATGGCGTAGGATGAGATGGTTAGATAGTATCATTGATGCAATGAACATGAATTTGCCATGCTGTGGAGTTGTGGGAAATTGGATATGACTTAGTGACTTAGTGAACAACAGTAGCAACAACAAAGATAAGGAGCAACTCTAATTTTTACTCCATCCAGATCAAAATTATCCAGTTTGCAGCACAAGAAAAGCTACAATAATTTTGAGTGAACCTTTCACATCAAATCTTTCTAGACTCCAATAAACAGCTAATTTGAGAACTACAGCTTTGGATTTTGCAGGGGAAGATACGAAAGATCATAGGCAAAGCTCCTCTTGACCCAGTTCTCCATTCTTATTCCTCCAAATTCTCCCTTTCACTTTGTGTAACGAAGTGGCAAACAGTTTCAGAGGTAACAACAATGCTATTTCCTCAGTGCCTCAACAAAAGCTGAAGTCTTTTGTCTTATTCCTAAACCCATTTCCCACTTATTTAGTTAATTTGGACTGGCCAAGCCAACTCACATTTAAATTCCGTACGTGTGCCCATACATCCTTTATACAACACCTACACTTGATTTGATGTAGGCTTTTATAGGTAATTTGTTTTCAGAAAATGCAGTTTTGAGTGTTTTATACTTTGCAATATTTATAAAATAATATGCTATTTCATAAAAGGTGGCCTCCAAAAGTCTTCACGTGTGTTTCACAATTTAATCATCTTTACATTCATTTGCAGTGGTTCATTCTGTATATTTCACAAAATCATAAGCAACAAATGACATGCTCAGGATTGGTACCCCAATCACGTTGGAATTATGAAGAATAGTTGCAGGAATTGGGTATGTCTACTTTAATTAAAAGACTAGGGGTAACATGATATCAATCTTCTAATATCTAAGGGGTTGCCGTAAATAAGAGGGGTTCAATCTATTCTCTAAAGCACCTGAAGACAGGACAAGCAGCAATGGATGGAAACTAATGAAGGAGAGAAGGAACCTAGAACTAAGGAGAAATTTCCTGACAGTGAGAACAATTAACCAGTGGAACAACCTGCCTCCAGAAGTTGTGAATGCTCCAACACTGAAAGTTTTTAAGAAGATGTTGTATAACCATTTGTCTGAAGTGGTGTAGGGTTTCCTGCCTAAGCAGGGGGTTGGACTAGAAGACCTCCAAGGTCCCTTCCAACTCTATTCTATTCTATTCTATTCTATTCTATTCTATTCTATTCTATTCTATTCTATTCTATTCTATTCTATTCTATTCTATTCTATTCTATTCTATTCCACCCTTCCCTGCCCTGCCCCTACCCTACCCTACCCTACCCTACCCTACCCTACCCTACCCTACCCTACCCTACCCTACCCTACCCTATTCTATTCTATTCTATTCTATTCTATTCTATTCTATTCTATTCTATTCTATTCCACCCTGCCCTGCCCTGCCCTGCCCCTACCCTACCCTACCCTACCCTACCCTACCCTACCCTACTCTATTCTATTCTATTCTATTCTATTCTATTCTATTCCACCCTGCCCTGCCCTGCCTTGCCCTACCCTACCCTACCCTACCCTACCCTACCCTACCCTACCCTACCCTACCCTACCCTATTCTATTCTATTCTATTCTATTCTATTCTATTCTATTCTATTCTATTCTATTCTATTCTATTCTATTCTATTCTATCCAAAATCCCTTCCAACTCTTTTATTCAGTTAGGGCGCACAGCTCGCTAGATGTAATTCAACTTTAGCTCCCATTATGTCCAAACAGCAAAACCAGTGAGATATTATGAAAAGCTATAATTAAGCAATTTCTACAGGCCTACCCATTCCCCATCTCAAATATAAGAGAATCAGAAATTCAAAATTTCAGAAGTAAGCCTAACAACAGTAAGATTGGAATTCAAAAGGGCTAAGCCTAGTCTAAGATTGGAAAGAGAATTATGGGGCTAACGACCCATAGATTCCAGCAGAATCCACAAGGCCATCATACATGTCAAAATGTCAGCTATGTTTGACATCAGTTCTCCTTCTTTATCTTCATCTCTGCATGGCCAGGACAACATGAAGCAAGGCAAAACTGATGAATTTGTATGAAAGTTGCTATTCCGTGTTGATGGATGAATGTGTAGCTTCAGCCTTTGTTATCCTGGTGTCAAACTTATCAAATGTTTATAGGCAGTTTCACCACTGTAAAAGAATTCTTTTGCAAAGTATGTTTCTTGAGGTAGCATGCATTTAAAAATAATATACATTTTCATCTGGATTTATTTTTATTTTTTTTTAAAGTAGAATTATTAAAACATACAAAATTGGGGTGGAACTAATTCTTAGGTAAATATATGCAAACATGGCAAGGTTCTGAAATGTACCGATTTGTCTATCACTACAGACTTGGCTATAATTCCTTACTTTATCTGCTTCAGAACTATCGATCTATTATTGCTAGCTGTGCAACCTGCAGCCATAAATGTCTTCAGTATTTATATCCTTCCATGCTTTCAGTAATACTCCTTCTCCAATCAATGTGTCTCATCCAGCACAAGCTCATTTTCTCTCTCTCTCTCTCTCTCTCTCTCCCTCCCTCCCTCCCTCTCTTTCTCTGAGAGAATGAACACTAGAGAATTTTCCTAAACTTAATTGTAAATTCATAGTGTAAATTCAGTGCTCCGAAAGCTTGCTGATTTTAAAACCAAGATTAAAACTGTCTCATTTCTTATTCATGGTTGAGATCATCCTGGTTTGAACGATCCAATCTGTTTCATTTACCAGAACTTACTTGTATCCAAATTGTTGGGTACAATTAATTGAGCAATGCTATGATTGATAGCCTATATATCTTAGTTTCTGTTCTTCTGGAGTGGGGAAGTAGAAAGAGGGAACTATAACTAGCTTACCTCCAAGAAGCAGAGAGAAGAGTTTAAGAACATTACCACCTTTAAAGCACTCCATGGCTTAGGATCTGGATATTTGCAACACTGCCTGCTGCCACCGATGGCCTCCCATCGGCCGGTACGCTTCCACAGAGAGGGCCTCCTCAGGGTGCCGTCGGTCAAATTATGTACTGGCAACCCCCAGAGGGAGAGCCTTCTCTGTGGGGGCCCCTGCCCTTTGGAACAAATTGCCCCTGGAAATATGTAGGATCCCCGACCTTCGCACCTTTTGCCGGGCCCTGAAGACCCTATTATTTCAGCAAATGGGTCTGACGGTCTGATGAATTTTAATGGGTTTTCTTTTAGTCTTGGGGTTTTTAATATTTGGCTAAAACATTGAATCAGTTTTAAATTGTTTTAACTTTTGTATTGATGTTTTTTATTATTGGCTGTGCACTACCCTGAGTCCCTCGGGAGAAGGGTGGTATAAAAGTTTGAAAAATAAATAAATAAGAATATGAGTATTCTTGTCAGTTAAATCAGATCTTGGAAGCTGTTGTGGTCCGCCAGCAGCCTGCAGAGCTGGTAGCAGAGTAAGATAGTGAGGAGACTGGGGAGAAACCTGGGCCAGTCTTGGAGTCTGGGGAAGGCTCGGATGAGGTCTCTGTGTCAAAGGCAGAGACAGGGCCATCTGGGAGGTACATGCTGCTTCCGGAGCCTCCAGAATTGGATCTCAGTGAGGCAGAGGAACAGAGGGAGCCTGTTCCCAGTGCCAGAAGGCAAGAACAGTTAAAACAAAAGGGACGACTCTGGAGTAGGGCTTGGAGATGATTGGCCCCTCCCATAAGATTTAAAAAAGGAGCAAAGACATGTGGGCCTTTGAAGGAAGCAACATTGTTAATTCTGCTCAGTTTAAAGTCTGAAGCTCTGTTTGATTCTGGACTCCATGTGGCTTTGCCAATTAGGTCTTTGGCAACTTGTCAAGGGAGATAAAGGTGGGTGATTATCAGCATTATCCTGAAGGACTCTACAACTATTTGGAACTCATTTGTGAATGAACAGAATTCACAGCTGTTAAAATAAAACAGGTTTTTGGAACTACTCATGTGTTTTACTGACTCAGGAAGCCTAGGTCAGAACAGTAGCATAGAAAACCAAGAGAGAGTCTCTTGCTGGCCATTTCCATATGCAACACTGGAATGATCAAGAGGCTGTAGATGACAAGGAACGGATGCTTCTGAGTCTCTAGAATTCTACCAACAAGATTATTGGTATCACCCAACTTAATCTTTATGGAGATTCTCAGTCGTCCAGATCATGGTTGTCCCAAAGGTGCTTTTTCAAAAGGCAACTGGACTTTCTGGTTTTTCCTTGAAGATGTTTTGCTTCTCGTCCAAGAAACTTCTTCAGTTCTTCATTTTCGGAATTGAAGGAGCTACTTGGATGACAAGCAAAACTTTTTCAAAGGAATGTGTATGGAGATTCTCAGTCGTCCAGGTCATGGTTGTCCCAAAGGTGCTTTTCCAACAGGCAACTGGGCTTTCTGGTTTTTCCTTGAAGACATTTGGCTTCTCATCCGTTGCTATCTTTCATAGTCAGGAGGAACAAAACCCAAGATTTCCACGGATGATGGGTAGATAGGAAGGCATCAAGATGTTGCAATTTCACCACAAATTTAGACAAGCAAAATATTTTTTTTAAAAAAATAACCCTGGAAGGGGACAACAGAACACCACTCATATTATTGTTAAAGAAAACAACAGGGGTGTCTCAGGGTTCCAACAGATGCCCTAATTAAATCATGAGCCCCGAGCCAAGCTTCAAAAGAAATGCAGTTATTTACTAGGAGCTTCGTGTCAGTACATTCCCAAGTGAAGCCAGTTCTGACCCCACGTAATTTATGCCCCAATCATGACCCTGTTTTCCCCCTCCCCCCCCCCCAGGGTGTGTCATCAATCACATTTTCCAACGGAGCAATTTCGTGGGTTGTCTCCTCTGGCCCCTGTAGGTAACCCTGGGAGACAGCCTTGAGAAAGATAAATCTGGAAAGTGCATCTGTCTTTGGCTGCCATGCTGTTTCATTGGTTTCCCATTCCCCTTGCCTATGGCAACTCGAGAGCACACCAGGGATTCTTTGAGAGTTGACAGGGTGTTTTTCTACTCACCAGAGAGAAGCACGAAAAAGATAGTTTTGTACGGTGCAGATGCTCTATCTGTCTCCATACAGGATAATGACGTCATGTCAATGACATCACGTGCAGGGAATCACAGCCAAATTTCCCCTAATATATGGCACTGCATTTTTAAAGAAAGGCCTCGAGACAAACACTGCAGCAACAAACAACATTTTAGCTCCAAATGAAAGTTTGCATGCCTGATATAAATTTGGCAGCCTTTGTTGCCATGGGCTTTAATGGGGCAGAAAAGAGTTAATAATTTTTGATGTGCTGCTCAGAATTTTTCCTTCCCTTGATGTAATAATGCATCTCAGTATTTTGACATAAAATGTATTATATGCCTGGCAGTAAATTGGAGTAAAAAGGTTAAATGTGTCTATTTGCGACACTTTTTAACTTACTACACCGGCGCTATATTTGTCTTGTGCCAAAGTTTGCAAATATTGTAGACTTTCTAAAGTCAACAAGTCTTCCCACCTTCTTGCTAGCTCTAAAATCCCCCATTTTCTGTACGTATATTGTTAAGTGACAAACCTCTGAGCACACACAAACATTTTCCATGTGACTTTAAACCTGATAACAAGTTGAAAATCAAAGGTGCTTTTTCAGGAGGCAACTGGACTTCCTTGTTTGTTTGTTTGTTTGTTTGTTTGTTTTGAAGACATTTTACTTCTCATCCAAGAAGCTTCTTCAGCTCTAACAGGATGGTGGGAAATGGAAGGATTTATACTCCTTGCAGACAGCTGTTCCTTTGCATCCTTTTAGAAGGTGGTTGAAGCCCTTGGAGGTTTCTCTGTGTCCTCAGGGTCACCTGAGTGGTGCAAGTGGCTCCAGTAGTCTGCATTTTTTTTCCTCTGGAAATCCATTCCTACTCCCACACCATTCAAAGGGGGTTCATCTCATCTCAAATTGTATAGCTGCAGTGTAAAAGTCTGTAGAGATTCTCAGTCATCCAGGTCATCTTCAAAGAAAAGTGTCTTCAAAGAAAAAATAAGAAAGTTCAGTTTCCTCCTGAAAAAAAGCACTTTTGGGACAACCATGACCGGGATGACAGAGAATCTCTACAAACTTTTAGCTATACAATTTGAAGACCCTTGGAATGGTGTGGGAACAGGAATGGGTTTCTAGAGAAAAAAATTGCAGACTACAGGAACCATTGGCACCACCCAGGTGACCCTGAGGACACAGAGACACCTCCAAGTGTTTCAACGGCCCTGCAAAAGGATGCAAATTACCAGCTGTCTGCAAGGAGTATACATCCTTCCATTCCTCATTATCCAGTCAGCACTGCAGAAGCTTCTTGGATGAGAAGCGAAACCAGAGGTGATTTTCATCAAGTTCTGACCAGTTCTGGAGAACCGGTAGTGGAAATTTTGAATAGTTCTGAGAACCAGTAGTAAAAATTCTCACTGGCCCTGCCCCATCTATTCTCTGCCTCCCAAGTCCCAGCTAATCAGGAAGAAATGGGGATTTTGCAGTAACCTTCCCCTGGATTGGGGAAGGAATGGAAATTTTGCAGTATCCTTCCCCCGGAGTGGGATGGGAATGGAGATTTTTTTAAAAAAATTGATTTATATGCCGCCGTTCTCCGGAGACTCAGGGCTCCTTACAATGCGTTAAGCAATAGCCTTTATACTTTTGTGTATTTTATACAAAGTCAGCTTATTGCTCCCACAAACTGGGTCCTCAATTGACCTGCCTTAGAAAGGATGGAAGGCTGAGTCAACCTTGAGCCTGGGGAGATTCGAACTTACTAATTGCAGACAGCTGGAGTAAAATTACAGTGCATTAGTCTGCTGAACTATTCCAGGCTCCAAGTCCATTCCAACTGGACTTTCTTGGTTTTTGTTTTTTTTTTTTCTTTGAAAACATTTAGCTTCTTATCAAAGAAGCTTCTTTAATTCTGAAAGGTACAATATTTTATCCATATACTTAGGGCTTTATTGAAATTTTATTTTCTCCTGCTAGTCAAGCAAGCTAGGATATTGAAGTCCATGTACGTGCATGGAACCGGGATAAAGATCAATGTGATGGAAATCAGTTTGATTAGCAATGCTGTCTGATGTATTACAAGAAAGCATGCCTGTTATGTATTCCTGCAACTTTTTATCACAGAGTTTTATCATTATTTCAACTCCAGTTTCATTCTTGCCAAAAGAATATTGGCATGCTCCACTCTGCCTACTTTAATGAAGAGAAGGATTACGGGAGATATGATAGCAGTGTTCCAATATCTCAGGGGCTGCCACAAAGAAGAGGGAGTCAAGCTATTCTCCAAAGCACCTGAAGGCAGGACAAGAAGCAATGGGTGGAAACTAATCAAGGAGAGAAGCAACTCAGAATTAAGGAGAAATTTCCTGACAGTGAGAACCAACGGTGGAATGGCTTGCCACCAGAAGTTGTGAACTTCCAACACTGGACGTTTTTAAGAAGAGATTGGACAATCTTTTGCGTGAAATGGTATAAGGCTTCCAGCCTGAGTGGGGGTTGATCCAGAAGACCTCCAAGATCCTTTCCTTTTATTATTCTATTCTATTCTATTCTATTCTATTCTATTCTATTCTATTCTATTCTATTCTATTCTATTCTATTCTATTCTATTCTATTCTATTCTATTCTATTCCATTCCATTCCATTCCATTCCATTCCATTCCATTCTATTCTATTCTATTTTATTCTCTCTACTCAATTCAATTTAATTCTAATGCTATGCTATGCTATGCTATGCTACTCTACTCTACTCTACTCTACTCTACTCTACTCTACTCTACTCTATTTCTCTTCTCTTCTCTTCTCCTCTCCTCTCTTCTCTTCTCTTCTCTTTTCTTTTCTTCTCTCTACTCAATTGAATTCAATTCAATTCTTACGCTACGCTATGCTACGCTACGCTACTCTACTCTACTCTACTCTATTCCTCTTCTCTTCTCTTCTCTTCTCTTCTCTTCTCTTCTCTTCTCTTCTCTTCTCTTCTCTTCTCTCTACTCAATTGAATTCAATTCAATTCTTACACTACCCTATGCTACGCTATGCTACTCTACTCTACTCTATTCCTCTTCTCTTCTCTTCTCTTCTCTTCTCTTCTCTTCTCTTCTCTTCTCTTCTCTTCTCTTCTCTTCTCTCTACTCAATTGAATTCAATTCAATTCTTATGCTACGCTATGCTACGCTACGCTACTCTACTCTACTCTATTCCTCTTCTCTTCTCTTCTCTTCTCTTCTCTTCTCTTCTCTTCTCTTCTCTTCTCTTCTCTTCTCTTCTCTTCTCTTCTCTCTACTCAATTGAATTCAATTCAATTCTTATGCTACGCTATTCTACGCTATGCTACTCTACTTTACTCTACTCTATTCCTCTTCTCTTCTCTTCTCTTCTCTTCTCTTCTCTTCTCTTCTCTTCTCTTCTCTTCTCTTCTTGCAACAGACTCATTAAAATACCTCCCATTTCTCTAGAGCACACTGTCATTATTTTCATAGACCGTAGAAGAGATATGACTAACAAATCTTTTTTTTTTCACGAATGCCACTCTGCTTCGTAAAATGTAGACCAGCTTTGGCAAGCACTGCACAGATAACAAAACCTTTATCTAAATAAATTACCTTTCATCAGAGCAACTCCAATTACCAAAATGAGGTTGCATAAAGGGCCAGTTATTTTTTCTTTTTCTTTTTTTTTAAAAGGGATTAAATAAAGTTTTATTCATGAAATCTCAATACAACTCTATTTTCCATGGCACAAGATCTAGATACGGTAGGTTAAGAATTGTTTGCAGATAGATTTTCTGTTTGAATTTTTTTCTAAAGAAATTAAATTTATAAATTAAAAAAAAAAGAATTGTCACTTTTATAAACTTCTAAGGATGTGGCCATTTGTGAGCCACAATTGATTATTTCCAAAAGATATCCACGCAATATGCTCTGCATTATATCCACAATATCAGTGCGGTGTGTTTTTGTAGTTTAGTTGTTTTCAAACCATACCCTTTCCTTGTGTAAAAAAGTGAGGTGAATAAAACTGAATTACATAATAACCATTCGAAGGGACCTCGGAGGTTTTCTAGTTCACTACCCTTCAGACAAAGGGCTGTCCAATCTCTTCTTAAAACCCCTCATTGATGGAGTATTCATAACTTCTGAAGGCATCCTGTTTCCCTGATCAATTGTTAGGAATTTTCTCCTTAAATTCTAGGTTGAATCTAGTTTCCATCCATTCCTTCCTGCCTATTCTCAGGTGCTTTAGACTTTTTTGTTCGAGCAAGCCGGCCTAGCCTAAATAGGTTTTTAGGGGTTAGTTTTTAAATTGTACAGATATGGGGTTTTACATTGCGGAGGCCGTTTGATTTAATTTATTTTAGTTATCTTAACTTTTATATTGTATGTATTTTAATTTCAGCTGTTCACCACCCTGAGTCCCCAGGGAGAAGGGCAGTATACAAATTCAATAAATAATAATAATAATAATAATAATAATAATAATAATAATAATAATAATAATAATAATAATAATATAAAAATAAAAATAGGTTTTTTAAAAAATTAATTTATATGCCGCCCTTCTCTGGAGACTCAGGACGGCTTACAATGCATTAAGCAATAGCCTTCATACTTTTGTATATACCTGCTTAGTAGGGCTTTCGCCCCCCCACCCCCACCCCAAGTGGTGTTCTTTTTTATACAGAGTCAGTTTATTGCCTCCACAATCTGGGTCCTCATTTTACCTACCTTGAAAGGATGGAAGGCTGAGTCAACTTTGAGCCTGGTGAGATTCGAATTTGCAGTAATTGCAGGCAGCTGGTGTCACTTTAGCACTACTTAAGCTGCTGCGCCACCCAGGCTCTTTTGACTCCCCCTCTTCTTTTTGGCAGCCCCTCAAGTACTGAAACATTGCTATCATGTCACCCCTAGTCCTTCTTTTCATTATACTGGATGTATTCAATTTAAGGAAAAGAGGAAGGAGGGAGGAGAGGGAGGAAGGAAGGAAGGAAGGAAGGAAGGAAGGAGGGAGGGAAGGAGGGAGGGAGGGAGGGAGGGAGGGAGGGAGGGAGGGAGGAAGGAAGGAAGGAAGGAAGGAAGGAAGGAAGGAAGGAAGGAAGGAAGGAAGGAAGGAAGGAAGGAAGGGCAACCAAGATGACTAGGGACTGGAGACTAAAACATATGAGGAACGGTTGCAGGAACTGGGCATGGCTAGTTTAGTGAAGAGAAGGACCAAGGGAGACATCATAGCAGTCTTCCAGTACTCGAGGGGCTTCCAAAGAGAGGAAGGAGTCAAGTTATTTTCCAAAGCAACTGAAGGCCAGACAAGGAATAATGGATGGAAACTGAACAAGGAGAGATTCAACCTAGAAAGAAGGAGAAATTTTCTGACAGTGAGAACAATCAACCCACGGAACAGAAGTTGTCTTCAGAAGTTGTGGGAGCTTCATTACTGGAAGCTTTCAAGAAGAGACTGGACTGAAATGGTATAGGGTTTCCTTCCTGGGCAGGGAGTTGGACTAGAGGACCCCTCCAAATGACCCTCTGTTAAACTGAAAAGAAACTGAATTGTTTGATACTTTTTTTTTAAGTTTAGAAACCCTCTGTAGTTTTACAATCACAATATCTTAATACGAGGTGTCCTTGGATGTTATTTTCTTGCAAATGTTTCATTACCCTAACTAGATAACACCATCAATGCTAGAGTAGCACTAGTTCAGGTAATGAAACATCTGTAAGAAAAGAAGCAAACTCAGAGTGCACCAAGGACCACTCTTGTCAACCCTGATTTACAAATAGTCTTCTTTATTAAACCTTAATATTTTAAGATTATTTTAATGGCCGCTAAAATTTAAAGCGAGGGCTTTTCACTTCTTTTTTCTTGCTTCCATATTTCCTTGCTTGCTGGTTATCGAAGCCTGAGAGGCCCTTTTCTAACGTGTGGGTTGGAGCACTTTCTTCATCCCGTGGACATAGGCATGGTGGAAAAACACCGAACGCATATACCAAGGTGATTATGCAGCATGCTTGCAGAAAATATGACTCAATTAGTTACAGTGCTCTGAACATTGATTTCGTTTGGGAAAGCAGCAACAAATCTAACAATTTGTGGGTGGGAAAAAACCAGTTAGATACATCTCTGCTGAAATATTTATGGAGACCCATCCAATGGGCACAAAGAGGCCCCTGGAATGCTCTTTTGCAAATTCTTCAGCGTCCTTGTTATTCAAACGGTGCAACTGACTTTGTACACTAGTATAAACCAACTAGGTCCTCGTGTCACCATATGAGGTGGCTGGAAAAATAACTGAATTTGCTATCCATAAATGTAGGAAGGAACTGGTATGTCTGAACGCATTTGTGATCTGAAGGCTAAAAATAGCAAAGATCTCAGGATTCAGATCTCTATAACCCCCTGAGAAAAACTGTGGTAGCAGCCATCAACACATCGCCTTGAGATAAATTTGTTTTTATTATAATACTTCCTCAAGGTATCATTTATCCTCTTCTCACCTATGAACATAATCCTGACTAACTGGGCCCATTCTTAGCTGCATACTATTCATCCGGATATCAGCTCAATTATTTCTACCCCTAATTAATCTGTCTGTCTGTAGCTTGAAATTTGAAAATACAAATTCTTATTGACCACAGAGCTGAAAAATAAAAGGAATACCTCTCTGTCCTCATAATTGTTTCTCAGAAAATGATATCCCTATTCTATTTGTAACAGAAGACCCATCATCCATAAACTTCAAACCTCACATTCTTGATGAATTGGGATGATAGATTTGGTTAGATTGGTGACAGGTCAATCAATCAATCCTTTATTATGGTCAGAATTAAAAATTAAAACATGGGAAAGAACAGAACATTACAGTGAGTGGTGAGATCATTAAGGGTATCCAAAGTCAGCCTTCTTTTCTTGGTTACATATGCTAACTTTTTCATGAAAGAAAGAAAGAAAAAAGAAAAAAGAAAGAAATAGGAAGGAAGGAAGGAAGGAAGGAAGGAAGGAAGGAAGGAAGGAAGGAAGGAAGGAAAGAAAGAAAGAAGGAAGGAAGGAAGGAAGGAAGGAAGGAAGGAAGGAAGGAAGGAAGGAAGGAAAGGAAAAGAAAGAAAAGGATTCAGCTAATTTATATGATAATTTAAGAACTTTAAATGAACCAAAGTCTGTTTAAGTTATCTATTTCCAAATTAGAGTATGTTCGATGATATTATTGTCACTGTGTTATATATTTGCCAGCTGAGCTTCCATCCTAAGACTTACGGTAGCCTGCCAGAGAATTTTAACACAGAGATAAAACTGTCTGATTTACTGGGCTGATTTACGCTTCAACAATTATTATGTAACATACAAATGCCACTTCAAAATATAATACATATAGAAATAATGAGATTTCTTTTTCCAAAGAAGTGAACAGATAGTTCTTGATTTACAACAGTTCATTTAATGACTGTTCAAATTTACTGTGATGATCCAGGGCATGGCACAGAGATAACACAAACAGCTGACAGTTCAAACTGCCCCTTTATTGCTCCAAATCTCACCATACGCTCCCACGTTTCTGGCAAGTCCCAGAGCAGAGTGAGAACAAACCCCCATACAAACCTCAAGCAGCCTCTGGCTGCAATTAGTCCAGCCCAGTGCTGTCTGCATCAAGGCTGCATGGCAATAAATCCCAAATGTCTTTGTCAAAACAAGAGCCAAGCAAGGAGTTCAGGGAGCAAAAGATCCACATAATTAGTACAGAACGCCAACAAGGAATGCAAGGACTCTTGACAAATTCAAACGTCAGCACACAATACTTTAGGAACTCAGAGTTTGTTCCCAACAAATGCCCCTCTCCACTGCATTTCCTTAAGTCTCATTCCACAGGTGTACCTAGTGAAGCTGTGTGGGGCACTCTCCTTGCACGTGGCCTGCTCTATCTGCAGTGATCACGCCTTGTCTGCACTCTCTGAGCCCTTGTATCAGGATGGGGTGGTCCTTGCTCCTCGTCTGAGATCTGCCTTTCCTCCCTGCTTGCAGGCCTTGCTAATAATTCCAAACAGCCTTGCCTGGACTGACTTCCACAGTTTCCTCCAAGGCCAATAGAGCTGCCCTCTTACTCGCTGTCAGTTCTTGTTCCAGCTCATCTTTCATCGCAGATTCAGACTCCGATGGGGGCATGACAGTTACGACGACGCTGAAAGACTCATGACCATTTTTCACACTTACGACCATTGCACATGATAAGAATTTGAATGCTTCGCATCTTGTTCATAGTTATGATGGAGTTATAGGATCCCGTTTTGTGAATCTTCAATGGGGAAGCCAATTTAACTAAACAACCAGGTTGCTAACTTAAGAACCGCAGGGATTTATTTAGCAATGGCAGCGAGAAAAGTTGTAAAATGGAACTATTTAAATTGTAAAATGGGGAAATCCCATTTAAGAACTGCCTCGCTTAACAACAGAAATTTGAGGCTCAATTGTAGTCATAAGTTGAGGGCTACCTATATTACTTCTTTCAAAAAAAACAAACAAACAAACAAACAAAGCAGTATCCCTTTTCTCAGCTCTAAGCATCATCCTCAATCATACCACTGACATTAAGTAGAAAAATAGCAAAATCAGACAGATAACAAAGCATGGAACAAAGATCCTGTTGAGAACAAATATAATTATTTTACTACCAGTTCTGTGAGCGTGGCTTGGTGGGCGTGGCTTGGTGGGCATGGCAGGGGAAGGATACTGTAAAATCTCCATTCTTTCCCCAATCCAGGGGAAGGTTACTGCAAAATCCCCATTTCCTCCCGATCAGCTGGGACTTGGGAGGCAGAGAATCAGTGGAGGTGGGGCCAGTCAGAACTTTTACTACCGGTTCTCCAAACTACTCATAATTTCTTCTACTGGTTCTCCAGAACTGGTCAAAACCTGCTGAAACCCATCTCTGCCACCAGTTCTTTGGGCATGGCTTAGTGGGCATGGAGTGGCTTGGTGGCTGTGGCTTGATGGGTGTGGCAGGGGAAGGATTCTGCAAAATCTCCATTCCCACCCCACTCCAGAGGAAGGATATTGCAAAATCTCCATTCCCACCCCACTCTGGGGCCAGCCAGAGGTGGTATTTGCCAGTTCTCTGAACTACTCAACATTTCTGCTACCGGTTCTCCAGAACCTGTCAGAACCTGCTGGATTTCATCCCTGGATGCTTTTCAATAAAAAGCTAGCCTTTGAGTTGCTTAAAATGCAGCAGCTAAAGCACCATGACAAGATTAGAAATTATACCCTAGAATTTGATTTTTCATTCCTAGCTTTCTGGATGGAAACTAAACATTACTCATCAGAAAATCAATACAAATTATTTGACGTGATGCTTGTCATAAAATACAGAACGGGTTTATTGTTTCTTAATAAAAACATGTCACCTAAAATGGCAAACCCATTGCAAGGGAATTGCTGAATAATCGAAGCGTTCAGATTCTGCCAGCTTGAAAGCCTTTGGTATATAAAAAGGGGTCTCCTCAAATGCACCCACAAAATTACTAGAGTGCCTTACTAAGGTTCCCACAGATAATCATTTCTACCCAATCTAACAGCCATTAAATGATGGAGGAGAAATTCTGAATGGTCCAGCTTGGGATTTTAACATATGTGGGTGCAATATTTTAAATCAACACTGCTGCAAACTCAGTTCCAGGAAGCAGGCATTTGAAATTCTCAGCCATGCCAGGCTGAAGTAACAAGACGCTAACAAGATAAATGAAAATGTTAACAGAGGAATTGCTAAGCATTTACAATTAGACCAGGGAATTCAAGGTATTGTTGATAGCGGTCTAGATAAAATATCAATTCAGATGCTAAGTGATCGGCTTAGGTATTTAATCCAAAGGACCCATTATATACAGTACATGGGTATGACTTCATCCTCAACACCTCTTTAATATTTATTTGTGTTACCCCAATCGGTAAAGGTAACCTAAGCAATCCCATTGACTGCTATGGGTTATTATTTGATGTATTCATAATTATAACGTGGCCATTCAAAGAAAAAAAAAAAGCTTGATTGGATAGAAAGCTTATGAATCCCAGCCCTACTGAAGGTTCTTCTGTTTTGGAACTAATCAATAGACCCAGCTGAGGTCCAGAGTTCATTGAGTCCTGGTCACCTGTCCAAACAAAGACCTTTTGGGGTGATAATGTTCCTTCAACAAAATGTTGGGCAACATTAAAGTGGTAATGAAAGAGAAGTGGTAATGAATGGGGAGATTTTTTAAAAAAATTTTTTTTTACAATTTTACGATTTAACAATTTTGCGATTTTACAATTTTACAATTTTACAATTTTACAATTTTACAATTTTACAATTTTACAATTTTACAATTTTACAATTTTACAATTTTACAATTTTACAATTTTACAATTTTACAATATTTTATTTTATGATTTTATTTTATGATTTTTTATTTATTTTATTATTATTTTATTATTATTTTATTTATTTTGCACCCATCTCCCAGTTTGGCTACTCTGGTTGACTTATAACAATAAAACAAACAAACAAAAAAAAAGATTAAAATGTTGACATAACAATAGCTAAGGAATAAATGAATAAAAATAAACAATGGAAATATAATGCTATGAAATTAAAAAACATGGGTGGAAGGCAACCAGGAAGCACACGAAGAAAGTGAGGTAAGCTAATGAATCCATAATATTAATGCTCAGGAACAAAATATCATAAAGTATAACTTGTAAATCTATCTTTTTATCCTTGATGGCATAGTGGTTAGATTGCAGTCTTGCAGGCTAATTCTGCCAATTGCTAGCAGTTCAATCCTGAAGAGCTAAAGGTTGACTCAGCCTTCCATCCATCTGAGGTTGGTAAAATGAGGACACAGATTGTTGGGGGCTCCTGAATGAGAAATAATATCATAACTATGTAGTATGATGGACTGCAGGGTCGGTTGGATTACTGTAACACCCTCTACATGGGGCTGCCCTTGGGACATATCCGGAGACTCCAGTTAGTCCAGAATGCGGCCACGTGGGTAGTTACGGGGGCCCCTCATTACTCCCATGTTACACCTCTCCTGCGTGGGCTGCACTGGCTACCGGTTGCTCTCCAGGTCCATTTCAAGGTGCTGGTTCTTACCTATAAAGCCCAACATGGCTTAGGCCCGGGGTACTTACAGGACCATCTCCTGCCTTCCTCCCATTGTCCAGTGTGCTCCCACAGAGTTGGCCTCCTCCGGGTGCCGTCAGCCAAGCAATGTCGGCTGGCGGCCCCCAGGGGGAGGGCTTTCTCTGTCGGAGCTCCGACCCTCTGGAATAGTCTGCCCACTGACCTCAGGATGGCCCCCGACCTCCTCTTCTTTCACCGTAGATTAAAGACATGGCTGTTTAAACAATACTTCGATTGTGGGGTTGTATAGTTCCTTTTTAGAATGATTTTAATACGGATTTTAATTCATATTAATATGTTTATTGTGATTTGTATTTATGATTGTTTTTGTAAACCGCCCTGAGTCCTCAGGGAGAATGGCAGCATATAAATATAAATATAAATAAATAAATAAATAAATAAATAAATAAATAAATAAATAAATAAATAAATAAATTAATTAATTCACACTGGCGCAATAGGACTGGGTGTTTTGTCAACATGATTTATTGGGTTAAGGATTTTCTGTCTTCACTGTGAATTGTATTGTGTTTGGGGGGTGGGGTGCACTGAGGGAATGCAACCAATCTCATTGTACATATGTTGTGCAGTGACAATAAAGATTTTTGAATTTTTGAATTTTTTTTGAATATGCTGACTCCATAAACCACTTAGCGAGAGCTGTAAAAGCACTATGAGGAAGTATACATCTAAGTGCTATTGCTATTGCTGTTGCTATTCTCCATGGTTGAATCTTTACTCCTGTACAACAAAACTGATTTTTATATTTGCACATTTGCTTAAAAAACACACTATGAATATTGGAGCTTTATGTTTACTGTTGTTTTCTAAAAAGAATAAGGTATTCCTAATATGTTATTCCCTGTGCAACTTTCTAAGATGTACACTTAACACTAGGTTTTATATTTCTTGTTTGTACTTAGTTTTTTCCAAATATATTCAGATTCAAACTTCCACATTTAGATATATTTTTTTCCTGCATTCATTTTATATATATATATATATATATATGTCTTTGGTTATTTGGGTCTTCTCCCGCGTAAAATTGGAAGTGTCTTGGCGATATTTCGACAAAGTCTCATTCGTCATCTTCAGGCTGGTGTTCTCAGCTTCATGCTTCATTGCTCCTGGAAGCACGAAGCTGAGAACACCAGCCTGAAGATGATGAATGAGACTTCATCGAAACATCACCAGGACACTTCCGATTTTACGCGGGAGAAGACCCAAATAACCAAAGACCTACATACAAACACCCGCAACAACCTGAGAAAACATATCTATCTATCTATCTATCTATCTATCTATCTATCTATCTATCTATCTATCTATCTATCTATCTATCTATCTATCTCCAGGCAGAAGACATATCAAATATTCCTTCCTCCCCCTATTTTCCCTATAACCTGTTACGTGGATTGGGCTGAGAGAGAACGACCGGCCTAAGGTCACCCAGCTGGCTTTCATGCCTTAGGCAGCACGAGTAGTCACATTCAGAGGTGATATTCAGCTGGATTGGACCGGTTCATCTGAATTGGTAGCAGAAATCACGGGTTGACCTATCCACCCGCGCCGGCTCTATTCCATCCTATTTAGGCATGTTTTTGAGGCGGAGCGCATGCACAGAAGCACACACGCCAGCAAAGCCCATGCATGGAAGGCCAGGGGCATGCATGGATGTGTGCGAGCTCACATTTGCAAACCAGTAGGGAAAGTAAATACCACCCCTGCTCGCATTCTTCCGCTTTTTAGCTTTAACCACTAGGCCATTGTTTCTTAACATTGGCAAGATTAGGATGGGTAGACTTTAATTTCATGCTGGCTGGAGAATTCTGAGACTTGAAGTCTTAAAGTTGCCAAGGTTGAGAAAGTAGACCAAACTAGATCTCCGTGTGTCTTCTCCCCCCTCCAAAAAAAAAATGACAGAGGCCAAGAAATTCAATTTCCTACTGCTGTCCATGCTCTGCTGAAGCCTGCTTAAGTGGATCTGAGTAATTTGTGTAAAATGAAATCTGCGTTGTGTTTCTTCACTGTGCCTGTTTTGAATTGGCAATAGAAACAAACAAATAAGATAATAATGGCTTGTCTTAAATTCCGCAGGAGAGGGACCATAGTCCAAACAATTTCTTTCTGTAATTGAAAATTATATGTGTGTGGTTAGAAATTTGCTTCCAAAGAAATGCCCATACAATGTCAGATGGAATGTATTTAAATTAGTTTGGATCATGCCTACATGATTGGGCAGTGGAAAGCAAGGTAAAAATTAAAGAAAAAGTCATATAAGGAATTGTTTTTCTTTTAGTAAATATTATTTCACAAAGAAATCACCCAGATATTTTGTTCCCAGCTATATCTTCTGTACAAATAGACATTAAGCTGAAATTTAAGCAATATTATGTGAGGCCTACCTACAAGGTATATCTACTATGTTTTCCCAAAAATAAGACCCTGTTATATATATATATATATTTTCCATAAAAAAAGGCACCAGGCCTTATTTTGGGGGGAATTGTCATCCACTGACTCACCCTACTTACACGCATTGGCCATGGCCTCTTTTTCTATGTCAGAGGCTTGCAGGAACTTTTTTCTGCAGATGCAAAGTTTTCCTGAAGGCCTCTGCAGCTGATAACCGAGCTCTGGATCGATCTGGAAAAAGAAATGGGCTGGTAAGGCAGGTTATACAAGGCGTGGCTGCAACTGTCCGAAGGTAAGTAGTAGGGCAGCTCCACACCCCCCATCCTCACCTTAGCTTAATTTTTACCCCTACACCCTGGAGTGGGCGGGGTCTCAATTAGGGCTTATTTTGTGGTTGGACTTATATTGGGTACACATGTAAAAATCAAGCTAGGACTTACCTTCATGGTAAGTTGTATTTTCGGGAAAACACGATATATTGTTTTCCTGGGCATTCATAGCTGTGCAAATCAACTTATAAAACTATTCCTTTGTCTGATACAGATGCACTGTACACTCATCCCATGGTTGAGGAATTCTGGGAGATGAAGTCCACAAGTTTTAAAGTTGCCAATCCCTGTGGAAGCCATGGTATTACCTGTAACAGAAGATGAAGCAAATATCTGGAGCCCCATCTTCCAAAACATAGTCAAAATAACCTCTAGATTACAGCAGGGTGGTATGAGAATGCTAAGAGTTAAGTCAAGGTTGTAGTAGCCCTTGTGTATCATTTTACAATCAAGTATTTCCATTGTTTACTTCTGAAATATGTGGGCCAGAGAAGGACAGACTTGAAGGAAGGAAGGAAGGAAGGAAGGAAGGAAGGAAGGAAGGAAGGAAGGAAGGAAGGAAGGAAGGAAGGAAGGAAGGAAGGAAAAAGTTCTTTCTATTTTCTTCTCCCATTCCATCATTTAAAACTCAGCATTCATTTCTGACCATCTGCTACATGCTCAATGTCTAAATACTGTTCTTTGTCCTGTGGGAAGTCCCACCTCACTCCTAGAAGAATGAAATATTTTGAAGAATATTAAAAAGGCAGAAGATTATATTTTCCCAAAGGGAGAAATGGAGAAACATGTTTTTTTTTAGGCAGAAAGCAGCGCCCACCTTCCTTAAAAGCTCACAGCAGATGCCAGCACTTAAGAGAGAAAGAGCTTATTGAAAGAGGAAGACAAGTATCTGGATTGCTCTATTCGTAGGCAAAGCAAATATTGCAGGCAGAAATTCATTCAAGACAGGATATTTTTTGAAACTTCTTGCAATAAAGTTTGAACAAAGCAGAATGGTGGGATTAGAAGCAAGCCCCCTCCTTCAAGATCCAACAGGACAAAAGCCATTAAGCCACAATAGGAATTGCCCAACACTCTTTCAGAGGTGTTGGGCAACAAGCCTCTTCATCGCATCACCCCAGAGCAGTCTAAATTTCAACCAAATTAGCTCAGACAAGCACCTAGGATTTACATTTCCTCTTTTGCCTATAGAGCTAGCAATAACTCCTACCAACCACAAGAAAGGCTGAGCGCCACAGAATGGAGGCCTTTGAACTCTGGTGCTGGAGAAGACTCCTGCAAGTCCCTTGGACTGCAAGGTGATCCAACCAGTCAGTCCTAGAGGAGATCAACCCTGACAGCTCTTTAGAAGGCCAGATCCTGGAGATGAAACTCAAATCCTTTGGCCACCTAATGAGAAGGAAGGACTCCCTGGAGAAGAGCCTAAAGCTGGGAACAGTGGAGGGCAAAAGAAGAAGGGGATGGCAGAGAACGAGGTGGCTGAATGGAGTCACCGAAGCAGTCGGCGTGATCTTAAATGGTCTACAGGGGATGGTAGAGGAGAGGAAGGCCTGCAGAAACATTGTCTAAGGGGTCACGATGGGTCAGACACAACTTTGCAACTAACAACAATGACAAATAACCCCACATGACCCCATAGGGATCTGACAACAGCCAGTAGAATACATGTACTTACACAGGAACAGGAAGCTCAAATGCAAAGTCCAGAGAAGGTATATCTTCCCACACTCTCAACTCCATTTTGTCAGCTGCCCAGAAACACAAACCCATGTGTTCTGTTCATCATTAAACCATCTTTCCAATCAGCCGCCATGTTTCCAGTGTCTTTCTCCCAGCTTGAAACTGAACCAGATGGATATTTCTTCCCACAGAGCCATCAGAGGAAAAGACGAGCTCTGATTCAAAACGATGTCCAGATCTCCTCATCTGCATTTAGTGCCTTTCTTGGAACATTGGAACAAGTTTTAGGCTTGTTTCATTTGCATTGATTTAATATTTGAAAGGGACTTGTTGACATTTATGACTCACTTCATCCAGTAATTATGACTTTTTTCAGGCTGCCAAAGCATCTGTTTTCCATCTGACAATCAGTGTCAGCAGCTGATCGCATCAGAACGTCTGGACTTCTGTGTCAGAAAATTAATTTATTCCGGGAGAACCGTTATTGATCATGACAGGCAGCTAGCGTGTGGTTTCTAACACAGGCAATCCTATCAATGGAATTGGGGAAGAAAAAAAAAAACAATTTGCTACCTCAAGTAAAAAGGGGTCAGAAAAGGCTAGTCTTAAAAGTTGCAGTAATGAGAAACTTGGTGAATCATTATTCCAATAAAAATTTCAGGAATGCGTGAGAGGATTTCCATTCAGTCTGTGACAGACCACTATACAGAGCCCCCTTTTTTAAAAAATGAACTCAATTAGGAGGCTTAATATTCCATTATAATATTTCATTATAAGGAAGTCTCAGGAATGGGGGAGTGGGGGAGATAGATATTATCCTTTTCAGGGTTGGTATTCACTTACCTTCCATACCAGTTCGCAAATGTGAGCAAGCATGGACAGGCTCACCCGCAATTTCCGCTACCAGTTTGGGAGAACTGGTCTGAACCGGCTACATACCACCTCTGATTCTCTTATATCGATAGGGCACGTTGCACTGGACAACAATTTTCTTCAAAAATCTTGATTCCTGAAAAAAACTTTGGATGATTTTGATAGACCCCTTTAAGCTGAACACAAATATAATTTCAGAGTGACTGAATGGCAACGGAAATAGCACATAGACTTTATATACTGCACCACAGTGCTTTACAGCACTCTCTAAGTGGTTTGTACAGATTCAGCATAATGCCCCAACAATCTGAATCCTCATTTTACCAACTTCAAAAGGATGGAGATCTGAGTCAACCTTGAGCCAGTGAAGATTGAACTGCTGGCAGTTGGCAGAATTAGCCTGCAATCCTGCATTCCCATCACTGCACAGGAAGGAAGGAAGGAAGGAAGGAAGGAAGGAAGGAAGGAAGGAAGGAAGGAAGGAAGGAAGGGTGGGTTGTGGTCCGCCAGCCGTCTGTGGACTTGGCAGTGAAGTCGGACAGTGAGGAGGCTGGGGAGGACAATGGACCAGTCCTGGAGTCTGGGGAAGGCTCGGATGAGGGCTCTGCATTGGAGGCAGAGGTGGGGCCAGGGCCATCTGGAAATGATGTGCGGACTCCGGAGTCTCCAGAGGTGGACAGCAGAGAGGCAAAGGAACAGGAGGAGCCTGTTCCTAATGCACACATGTGCAGAGCTGCCAGAAGGCAAGAGCAGCTGAAGTGAAAAGGACAACTTGGGAGTAAGGCCAGAAGATGATTGGCCACTCCCATAAGGCTTAAAAGAGCAGCAATGAGCTGTTGGGTTCTTTGTAGAAAAGCAACGTTGATTCCAGTGCTTCTTGTCAGCATCTCTTGAACTTTGTGGGGGGTTTCCCAAGAAAAGACTTTGGCAGGTTGCCAAAGACATCAAAGGTTGGTGATAAGCCTGAAGAATTTGTTTTGGACTAAACTGAATGAACTAATACTCAGCTGTTTTCATAAAATAAGTTTGTTCAAGACTGAATTGTGTTTGGTAATCACTACTTGGGCCTCTGTCACAACAGGAAAGAAGGAAGGAAGGAAGGAAGGAAGGAAGGAAGGAAGGAAGGAAGGAAGGAAGGAAGGAAGGAAGGAAGGAAGGAAGGACAATAATCCAGCATTAGCACTTAGAATTATAGAATTATATATTGCACCATAGTGCTTTACAGCACTCTGTATACAGTGGTTTATACAGAGTCAGCATAATGCCCCCAACAATCTGGGTCCTTATTTTACCCACCTCAGAAGGATGGAAGGCTGAGTGAAACTTGAGCCTTGTGAGATTTGAACTGCCAAATTGCATGCAGCCAGCAGTCAGCAGAAGTAGCCTTCAGTACTGCACTCTAACCACTGCGCCGCCCTGGCTCAGTGAATCTCATAGGAATCTTGAGAAATATGAAATTAACTTTGAATGACTGTAATGTACTTAATCACACAATGTTTCCAACATGCTGCATGAGTTCAACAGGGCCAAAGGGTTTTTTTTTGCTGCTGATTTTCATCTGTACTTAGTGTCTGATGCATCTCGTTGCAATGTCCAACAATAATCAGCCAACATTGATGGATTGATACCATTGATACTCATGCCCTGATACCATTTTTTTTCCTCACTGCGGCAATGTCATGTTGAAACCTTTCATCATATTCATTGTTGGCTGCATCTAAATTTTTGGGAAATAAATCCAAGTATATGCAGAAAATGAATCTTCAGTGACATGTTGCACTTCATGGTCTTATATTCTGTGAGACATTTGTCAACCACTTGAATGTAATTTGGTAGTTGCCAAGAAAATTCTCAATGACATCCTTGAATGCTTTCCAGATGATTTTCTCTGATCCCACTAACAGATCTTTCAACGACTTGTCATTGATGATATACAGTATCTCATCTTGGACCAAGAAAAATGCCTTCCTTAATCAGGGCATCAACTATTCTTGGAAACATCTGTTTCAAATAACTAAAACCTTCACCTTCCCAGTTCATCACTTTCACAGAATTTTTCATCAGTCCAATATGAATCTTTAATATAAAGGAAACTGACTAATCACATAATATTCTTTCAAGTTCTCCATTGTGTGAGAATTTATACTAGTATTTCCCCAGATACATTAATTCTTTCCCATCCTTAGTGCTTTACTATTAAAACCTGTTATTAAAGTCATATAAGGTAAATATTCCCTTGCACATGCATGCTAGTTGTTCCCAACTCTAGGGGGCGGTGCTCATCTCCGTTTCTAAGCCAAGGAGCAGCACTGTCCAAAGATGTCTCTGAGGTCATGTGGCCAGCATGACTAAATGCCAAAGGCACATAGAACAATGTTACCTTCCCACCAAAGGTGGTCCCTATTTTTCTACTTGCATTTTTTACATGCTTTCCAACTGCTAGGTTGGCAGAAGCTGGGAGAAGGAACAGGAGCTCACTCTGTTCCGCATCACTAGGGATTCAAACTGCTGAACTGCTGAACTTTAAGGGATTCGAACTGCTGAACTTTAAGGGATGTTGTGGCAGAGTGGCTAAGACTCTGCGCTTGTTGATCAACAAGCACAGAGTCTTAGCCACTCTGCCACAACATCCCTTAAAGACATATACAGTTGACACCAATTCGGAAGATATCCATAAATCCCTATTCATTTAGACACACCGTTAATAGGAGCCACTGGGACCCTGTATACTATGAGACTTCTAGAGAACATGAAAGATTGGGGTAATGAGGAGAAGATTTAGTAAACTATAGGACTAGCATCTGTCAGATAGTGTTTCAAAGTATTAAATAAACTTATCTAGAATTCTTAAACATGAAAAGTGCCACTGCTACACATGAATTGAGTATGCATCCCTAGAACACAACAGAATTCTCTGTGGTGTGTGAATTTGCCACAGCAGATGTTTAATGTTCTCATAGGATGCGTTAACATGGCACAATATTTTCAAGAAAATAAGTTTTCAAACACTGGATGTTGGAAACTGTAAAGGAAGAGCCCGTGACTCTGGGAATAATTTTATTTGCTGTGTTAACAGTGTTGTGTTGCCTACATTTCAAGAAAAATGTGGAGGCCCCTTCTTGATTGAAATATCTCATTTTAATTTATTGCTTAATGCATTGTAAGCTGCCCCGAGTCTCAGGAGAAGGGTGGCATATAAATCGAATCAATCAATCAATCAATAGAAGTGGGAAAGAGTTCTGTAGAGATTATTATGTTTTTCCCCAGGGTCTTTGGCCATACCCATTTTTTTTCTAAAATAAATCCATGATGAATTTTGTCTTGACCACTTTAGTCAAACAGTCCAGGAATTCTGAAGGTCCATTGTTCAGTTTTGCTTGTCCCAAAGGTGCTTTTTCAGGAGGTAACTTGCTTTCTTGTTTTTTCTTTGAAGACACTTTGCTTCTCATCCAAGAAGCTTCTTCAGCTCTGACAGGATAGTGGGGAATGGAAGGGTTTATATTCAATTTTGCTTAAATCTATAAAAAATCAATTTCAGAAGACAAGGATTCCTCAACCAGGAACAAATCAAGAATTGATTTGGAAGAAGCTTCAGCTTTAAGGGAAAATATGTTTTCAGAGATCATGGAAGACTTCAATTCTGATCACCTCTCACTGACCAGTATGCTCCCACAGAGAGGGACTCCTCAGAGTGCTGTCAGCCAGGCAATGTCGGCTGGCAACCCCCAGGGGGAGGCCCTTCTCTGTGGCAGCTCCTGCCCTCTGGAACGATTTGCCCCCGGAGATATGAAGGATATCAGATCTCTGGGTCTTTCGCCGTGCCCTAAAAACGTTTCTCTTCCAGCAAGCATGGCTGCGGTAACACCCCCCACCTTTTTTTTTAGCTTTTTAAATTGTCAATGGGTTTTAGTTTGAATGTTTTAAATTTTGGGGCAAAGTTATGTAATTATTTTAAAATTTTAAATTTTGTATTGATTGTATTGTTGCTCTTCTCTGCACTCTTTCTAGAGTCTCAACATCTTTTTTACATTGTGGCAACCAAAACTGGATGCAGTATTCCAAGTGTGGCCTTACCAAAGCCTTATAAAGTGTCATTAACCCTTCACGTGATCTTGATTCTATCCCTCTGTTTATGCAGCCTAGAACTGTGCTGGCTTTTTGGGCAGCTGCAGCATACGGCTAGCTCATATTTAAATGGTTGTCCACTAGGACTCGAAGATCCCTCTGACAGTTACTACTACTACTAAACCTAATAATGTGTCAACCTGTGGACCCTATTGTTTGGTCTACATAGTGTTAGAGTTAAATTCCAGAAGCCTTTCAAATGAGGACATATATAGTCTGCTCTTCAGATTTCTCTCCTGAACAAATGGTGCGCTGCAATTAAAACGGCTACATAAAGATAATTTTACATGGAGGCAACCCAGATGCTGCGCTCTCATTAAAGATTTAAATGCGCTCAACTTTAGATGTAGCGAACGGTGACATTAATTGGACAGATTGCATTGCACTGATGAATGGAGACAATTGCACCGGGGAATTTGAGGAGAACTGCATTGCCTTCACACCAAGTTTGCAAGCTTAACATGTGAGGTTGGGTGCACAGATGGAGCGGTGTCATGCCTGGTGACCTTGTATCATTTGATTATCAAAGAGCATGGTATGCAATGTTAGATGATCTGAGCTTGGTAGAGCTTTTGATATTATGCCTCAGGAATGGACACTGAATGACAATTTGTGATGCCAGTCAGATGGAGCAAGGCTAATTTTCAGCTGAAGACTGAGGGGGGAAAAAGGAACATAATGAAAAGTCAGTCATGATTATGCTGCTCCACATAACTGCTTCAGGTCCACCCCACCTCATTTTCCCCCCTCTCATAATTATTAGGCCTTTGAAATATTGCCTCTCTTAAATCTTGAACACACAAATGTATGTTCGCTGTAGGTGTGGAAGGCTTTAGATCTTAGCTAGGATTTCAAATGGCCTATTTTTCAATAGTAGTAGTATGTTTATGTTTATGTTTATTGGATTTCTATCCTGCCCTTCTCCCGAAGGACTCAGGGCGGTGCACAGCCTTATTAAAATAACCTTGTATACAAAATTTAAAACACAGTTAAAACAAATTAAATACTTTGGCTCCACAAATTAAAACCCCCAGAATTTAAAATACCCAGTCCAATTTCTTGTCAAGCTAGTCCAGCTTGTTGGAAAAGTAGGGTCTTAAGGGCACGGCGGAAAGTATGCAGGTTGGGAATCGTACGTATCCCAGAGGGTAGTTCATTCCAGAGGGCAGGTGCCCTCACAGAGAAAACTCTCCCCCTGGGGGTCACCAGTCGACATTGCTTGGCCGACAGCACCCTGAGGAGCCCCTCTCTGTGGGAGCGGGTTGGTCAGTGGGAGGCCATTGGTGGCAGAAGGCGGTCTCATTGATAACCGGGTCCTAAGCCATGGAGTGCTTTAAAAGTGATGACCAGCACCTTGAATCGCACCCAGAAGACCACTGGGAGCCAGTGCAGCTCGTGCAGGAGAGGTGTCATGTGGGTGCGATGAGTCACTCCCATAATCACCCATGTGGCTGCATTCTGGACCAGTTGGAGCCTCCGAGTGCTCTTCAAGGGGAGCCCATGTAGAGAGCATTACAGTAGTCCAGACGGGACTACTGTAATAGTAGTAGTAGTAGTAATACTGTGTTCCCCTGAAAATAAGACTGGGTCTTATATTTTTTTGCCACCAAAAAAAGGCACCAAGTCATATTTTGGGGGGCTTTGACTCACTTCACTTGCATGCATTGCCTTCGCCGCCTTTCTGCTGTCAGAGGCCTTCAGGAACCTCTTTGTCCGGCAAGGCCAGCAAAGCTTTCCGGAAGGCCTCTGCAGCCAATAACAGCTCTGGATGAATCTGGAGCTTTGTTATTGGCTGCAGAGTATTTCAGGAAAGCCTTGCCAGCTGCAGAAGAAATGAGCCAGCAAGGCATGTGTCGGGGTGTGCGAGACCTGACTGCAACCATCCGAAGGTAAGTAGTAGGGCAGCTCCACCCCCACCTCCATCTTCACCCTAGCTTAATTTTTACCCGTGCACCATGGAGTGGGCAGGGTCTTAATTAGGGCTTATTTTGGGGATAAGGTTTATATTGGGCACACATGTAAAAATCAAGCTAAGACTTACTTTCAGGATAGGTCGTATTTTTGGGAAAACACGGTAGTATTCTAAGAGTACAAGGCAGCTTATATGATGGATCTCAGGTGCTCAGGGTGTGTGAAACCTACTCACTGTTCATGTGACAGTCGATCTTTGGAATCATTGGCTCACATCGTATTTACTTGCCCCCATTATTGGGAGATAAGGTCAGAATTTATCTCTCCCATCTGCCAAAGATTTCCTGGATTATCTGAAAATCTTAGTCTCCGCTTCTTCAAGATAGTGAATATAAGATTACACTAAAGGCAGCAAAATTTTTTGCTGAGGTTTGGAGACATAAGAGCCGGGAGAAGGGATGGGCTGGAACCATTGACTGAGGTCAGTTCTATTAATCGCCAGCGGTTGAGTTAGCTGGTGGCTGTATAAAGTCTGATGTGCGGATTTTATGCAAATTGCAATATAGTATTTTCTTCCTATGTACAATTTTATTGTGAGTTTGACGGAGTGGTTTCCACCACTGATCTTGCTGCTGTTTTGCACTTTAGTCTGGTCGTGTGCCAGCTATGTGTCTTGGATGTTTTGGTCTTTTTGGTCTATGACCGCAATAAAGTATGCTATGCTATGATGGATCTCCCTATTTCCAACCAATGATAAATGACCTTAGTTACAATATGAATTTGGCTGTAGAAAAAAAGATGGGTGGTGGTGTTAAGTAGCTTAGAATCCTTTTGTTGTCACAAATGGTCCAAATCCAACCTTCCTGATTTTCATTGACCTTAACTGGTGTAAATTGAACTTTCATTGATCAGATTCTTGTGTACAGACTTGAATAAAACTTCCTTGCTCCACCTTAACAGATGGTCCTGATTTTATCTTCCTCCTAACATAGGAGACAATCTAGATTAATGTCAGGTGAAAAAGAACAGGACTTGGATCATTGTTGGCAACAGAAGGACTCTAAGCCGATAACATATTTAACTCTTCCCTTGGGCTTACTTGTTCTACTCCTACATTGGTGGCCGCTCTGATCCATCTCCAATATCTTGCTACTTTTACAGCAAGTAGTAAGACTTATTTGCTTTACTTTTCACATTTACTATATCACTCTGACTGTTTTCTGGGAGACTTAGGAAATGAGCATCATTCTTTTCTTCTGCTTTTTATCCTTACAACAATATTTCAGAAAAGTCAAGTTGGCTTCATACATTGTTTGAAGTCATAACTTAACAGAGAAATTTGCTGGCTTGTGGTATAGTGTATTTCCAAAGCCACCCAAAAATAGTTTATTCATTCATGATTAACAAAATTCTGCATATTTCATGAACCTTTCCAACTTTGACTAACCCAAGGTCACTGAACACAAGTAAGATGTTGAGATTCTCCAGTACTGTTCCAATATTTTAATCCCAATACTTCTTTGGCTATTTGTATAAGGAATATATATATATATATATATATATATATATATATATATATATATATATATATATATATATATATATATATATATATATATATATATATATATATATATATATATATATATAACATCATCAAAATCTAGTTTTGTTTATTCATGCTGTTTGCATCCACTTTTCTACAGGATTTCACAATGGCATATGTACAACACTTAACTGCCATCTTTGTCCATAATAGCCAGTCTGTGGACTCTTGAGCTATGAAATAAAAAAATAAATAAAAATCCCCAGGATTGGAAAAAGAGTGGCATAAATTTTCTAACCTGCTCAGCATTTTGTAACTGAGTCTAATGGCAATTTAGTTAGGAGCAAATAGTTTAGGGATAGGATAGGACGGGACGGGACGGGACGGGACGGGACGGGACGGGACGGGACGGGACGGAACAGAACAGTATATGTATATGAGAGGTGTGACTTGAAAGGGTACAGATGTTAAATAATGCCATGCCTATTCTAGAGAGATAACATAAGAGGTACAATTGGGTTAACAGAATGGAATGGAATGGAATGGAATGGAATAGAATAGAATAGAAAATATGGAATGGAAAGGAATGGATGGGATGGGATGGGATGGGATGGGATGGGATGGGATGGGATGGAATAGAATAGAATAGAATAGAATAGAATAGAATAGAATAGAATAGAATAGAATAGAATAGAATAGAATAGAATAGAATAGAATAACAGAGTTGGAAGGGACCTTGGAGGTCTTCTAGTCCAACCCCCTGCTTAGGCAGGAAACCCTACACCACTTCAGACAAATGGTTATCCAATCTCTTCTTAAAAGCTTCCAGCATTGGAGCATTTACAACTTTGGGAGGCAAGTTGTTCCACTGATTTACTATTTTCACTGTCAGGAAATTTCTCCTTAGTTCTAAGTTGCTTCTCTCCTTTATGAGTTTCCACCCATTGCTTCTTGTTCTACCTTCAGGTGGTTTGGAGAATAGCTTGTCTCCCTCTTCTTTGTGGCAGCCCCTGAGACATTGGAAGACTGCTATCATGTCTCCCCGAGTCCTTGTTTTCATCAAACTAGACAGACCCAGTTCCAGCAATTGTTCTTTATATGTTTTGGCCTCCAGTCCTCTAATCTCCTCTGTTGCTCTTCTCTGCACTCATTCTAGAGTCTCAACATTTTTTTTACATTGTGGCAAACAAAACTGGATGCAGTATTCCAAGTGTGGCCTTACTAACAAACTTACTAAGTGGTATTAACCCTTCACGTGATCTTGATTGTATCCCTCTGTTTATGCAGCCTAGAACTGTGTTGGCTTTTTTGGCAGCTGCAGCACACGGCTGGCTCAGATTTAAGTGATTGTCCACTAGGACTCCAAGATCCCTCTCGCAGGATTCCATGAAGCTATCATCTACACAAGGGCAGAAGCACTGCTGAAAAGAGATGAAGGGACGTTTTTATACCATCTGGAAAAAAATTGTAGAGGGGGCAGCATCCAACCTGGTCAAATTGAAAGTCTGGCAAAATCTCACAATTAGAATTGAAAAGAGATAAGATGCCCATTTGAGAAGAATCTATATACTCTAGGGTTGGGTATTAGGCTTAAACTGGTTTGAAAATCAATATCCCAGATACATTGTTTAAGATGACATTTTCAAGCCCTAACGAACAGAGATTTTCCAAAGACAGGCCTGAGGAATTGAGTTCGTTATTAGTTTTTGTTAGCCAGGTTGATTTAAAACAGTCTCTGAGAACCAGTGAAGCCAGGCCCACAGGGGAAAAAAAAATCAATTTCCACCAGAAATTAAGAAGGTACAATCCAGGTTCCGGCACCTACAAACACTATAAAACAACATGCATCTTGGAGCTGAAAACGTGGCTCTTATAAATTTGAACTGAAGAGTTTCCAAAATATTCAACTTTGTAAAAATGGAAATCAGAAGACCATAAAGAAGGTGAGGGATGACCTTAGCAAGAAAAAGTTTGCAAGCTGCAGGAATAGTATGTACCCCCTTTGAATAGAAGAATCTTAAGACAGCTGTGCAGCTACTTTGGGCCACAGCTGCCCGATAAGAGACATGTGCACCCTAAGATAAGGAAGTCTGGAACTGTATCCCAATTACATACATAACCCTGCTCTATTGGGGTCCCATTAATTTGCCATTTATATAACCTATTGTTCTGTCATGCAAGCACTGGTAGTTTCCTTCCTTCCTTCCTTCCTTCCTTCCTTCCTTCCTTCCTTCCTTCCTTCCTTCCTTCCTTCCTTCCTTCCTTCCTTTTTCTTTCTTTTTTCTTTCTTTCCTTCTTTCCTTCCTTCCTTCCTTCCTTCCTTCCTTCCTTCCTTCCTTCCTTCCTTCTTTCTTTCTTCTTCCTTCCTTCCTTTCTGTTTTTCTCTCTTTTCTCTCTCTTTTTCTCTTCCTTTCCTTTCCTTTCCTTTCCTTTCCTTTCCTTTCCTCTCCTCTCCTCTCCTCTCCTCTCCTCTCCTTTCTTCCTCTTTCCTTCCTTCCTTCCTTCTTTCCTTCCTTCCTTCCTTCCTTCCTTCCTTCCTTCCTTCCTTCCTTCCTTCCTTCCTTCCTTTCTGTTTTTCTCTCCTTTCTCTCCTTTTCTCTTCCTTTCCTTTCCTTTCCTCTCCTTCCTTCCTTCCTTCCTTCCTTCCTTCCTACCTTCCTACCTTCCTTCCTTCCTTCCTTCCTTCCTTCCTTCCTTCCTTCCTCCTCTCCTTTCCTTCCTTCTTTCTTCGCTTCCCCCATTCTTCTTCTTCTTCTTCTTCTTCTTCTTCTTCTTCTTCTTCTTCTTCTTCTTCTTCTTCTTCTTCTTCTTCTTCTTCTTCTTCTTCTTCTTCTTCTTCTTCTTCTTCTTCTTCTTCTTCTTCTTCTTCTTCTTCTTCTTCTTTCTTTTTTGGTAATTTACTACAAGTTATATTTTTTAACCAAAAAGAAAATAATGCCCTCAATATCCTTCTCATTCTCATCTAGAGACCAACAAAATTACTACATCATCTGCATAGAGTAAGGTTGAAATTGTCCCACCTGCTAACATTGGGAAAATGGGATTATATGAAAGAACCTGAATGATTGAACTGATGTACAGATTAAAAAGGGGCTAGAATACATCCTTGCCTTATCCTCTGGAACCTAGGAAACTGTGACCATCCAAGATCAAGTCAAGTCCAAAAATTCTAGAGAATTCCTGGAAAAATTGATCCTTAATAGACACAGAAACATAAACAACATCTACAGTAGTGGCCAAAATTGTGGAAACCTTTTGGGAAAAGTTTATTTTTTAAAACTAGCTAATAACACCACTCTTTTTTTTTTTTTTTGGAGTAGTACTATAAAATTATATATCAATGGAAAAATAATTTTATCAAGAATGTAATGCAATAACATTTATGAAAGTTTTGCTATTAGAATAGCAGTTGGAGTATAAAGAAGAGAAGTGAAACATGTAGAAAAAATGAGATATACAAAAATGATCACCATAGGAAAAACGAGAGCTACAAAAGTTATCACGATGTCAGTTAATACTTAGTTGGGTAACCTTTAGCATGAATGATGGCCTTACAACGTCTTCCCATGGAGTGAATCAAGTCTTTTACTTCTGCAGCTTTTATCATGGGAAACTAAGATTGAAGGATCACTTCTATTAACTGGGTTTTATTGCTGGGTCGCTTCTGACTAACAAATTTCTTTAGTCAGCTCCCTAGATTTTCAATTGGATTAAGGTCTGGGCTATTCCCAGGCCATTCCAGCAGTGGAATAGGATTATCTTGAAACTCCCTCCAAAAAAGTGGTGTTACTAGCCATCAAACCTCACTTTCCCCAAAAGGTTTCCACAATTTTGGCCTCTACTGTACATACTGTTTAAAAGAAATAATCAACAAGCCAAAAAGGTAATAGAAACACTTCCCCACCAGCAATCAACATCCAGATGAGCATAGATTAACAACAAGATTAATGTCAGATGAATAATCAAGAAATAAACAATGCCACAATCAAAAAATTGCAAAAAGCTAACAGTAAACAGCCCAACCAAACAACCTCTAAGGCCATTCCATCAACCTGATAGGGCAAGCTATTAGAATATAAACTAAGAATAAATCCCATTCCTTAGTAAGAGTGATGATGTTACCTAGTTGGGTAATGAAATGCATACAAGAAAACGACTAAGTTCAAAGAGCACTGAAGACCTCTCAAAGACCAATATTTTATTCACAGAGTATCCCTGAAGTGTTTGCTTCTATGAAATCATATCAAAAATCGATTTAGAATCCACAAAAACTGCAAAAAGAAGACCTTTGGGTGATGTGGTGTATTGTTCAGCTAAATGCACGCTATTCCTAAACTATTATTGTTCAAAATTGTTTGAATGTGACTAGGAAAAATGTGCTGAAAAACATAATTTATCTTCCTTCCAAAGGTAATAGGTAGGACAATCAATCTGAAGTAGATATAAGAAATAATGAGAAATTTAAATACTAGAAAAAGCAGTATTCTTCCTTCAGATTTTTCTCTCATCAAAAGAACCTCGTAGTATCACATTTTAATTTTAAACATGCGAACTGATTAAAAATGCAAAAAAATGAAGGAGAAATTAATTAGTTTTTTATATGCTTACTGTAAATGTCAGAATATTAATTCAGTTAACAAGAAATTAACTTTATGAATAAGTGAAAACCCATCAAGTTGTTTAAATTAGTAATTTTATATTTTGGGTTTTCTTCCCCCCCTAATTCCCTGAAGGAACGTGAGATGGAGGCAGCTGGCTTTCTTATCAATTTTACTGCTAAGTGTTATTGATATAATAAGTGAATGGAAAGAATCAAACTTCTAAGGAGGGAAGCATAAAAGATTGTGATAGAATGAATTCTATGAATAGAATAAGTTTTGGAAAAAATGAAAATGAAGAAACATGGCAGACCTTCTACTGCTTGAGCCAAATGAAGTCATCCCATATGGGGTAATGTTTCCTGTTAGTTGCAGGGGTTGGACTAGAAAACCTCCAAGGTCCCTTCCAACTTTGTTATTCTGATAACCATATCCAGGCTTAGAGCTAAGTAAGACAGAAAGTCCATACAGAGAGTGGTGAGGACAGCTGAGAAGATTATAGGTAGCTCACTTCCCGTCATTCAGGATGCTGCTTATAAGCACTATGTTCAGAGAGCTCAAAGCATTGTTAGAGACCCCACACATCCACTTCATGGTCTGTTTCTATTGCTTCCCTCTGAGAGGAGGTTTTGAAGCATTTCTAGCAGGACTACCAGATTCTGTAACAGCTTTGTTTCTTATGCCATCCATCTGGTAAACTCACAATATTGGTTTTTCTCGCCATGGACAGCCTTCATTCTTGACATTCTTTTTTCCTCCTCTTGCTTTATCAATAGAAGGATGGAAGGAGTCTTAAACAGCAAAGCCAAATAAGAATAACAGAGTGATAAGGTTGGGGTCCTGCCCGGGCTCCTTAGGGCCCCAACAGGAAGCAGTTGTTGGAGCTAAGCAACCACCATGAGAAAGAGTTGGCAAAACAGTTGGCTTAGTTCAAATTGGATCTGACCAAGAAGGAGGCTCAGCAGAAGCACCTCACTGAGGACTACGAGCATAGACTTTCCAAGCAGAGGGAAGGCCTGCGGGAGTGCAAGGCCAGGTACCGATGCCTGAAGACTCAGCAGGCTGAGATGGTCAGTCAGTTCCAGGCCATCATGCAGTCCCACTGGAACAAGGCCCTCCGGCTCTTCGCACCCAGCACAACTTCCTCCAGCCTTTGGCCAAAGCCCCGCACCAGGAGGCCGAAGCAGACTCCAAGTCAGAAATTCTGCCCCCCTCCAACCCGCAGAAAAAAACCCCAAAGGGGGAGACTCTCTGCAGCAACACAAATGTTCACTGCATGTTTCCAGCCCAAGGGCCGTAGTTTGAGGACCCCTGATTTAGTGCAATATAAAAAAATGCAAATACTTGTTCTGCGGACCACCAAAATATTCTCATGGACCACCAGTGGTCCACGGACCACCAGTTGGTGACCATTGTTCTAGTCCAACCCCCCTGCTCAGGAAGGAGACCCTATACCATTCCAGACAAGTGGCTGTCCAATCTCTTCTTAAAAGCCTCTGGTTAAGAAGCACCCACAACTTGCCTTCCAGTAATGAAGGCAAGCCATTCCACTGCTTAATTGTTGAAACTTCTCCTTAGTTCTACTCTAAGTTGCCTCTCTCCTTCATTAGCTTCCATCCCTTTACTTTTAAAAAACTTTTTAAAAGCCTTTTGCTTTTAAATGTTTCTTCACAGTTGGAAAAACATTTATGTTTAGGGTTCTACTCTATTCTGTTCTACCTCTTCCTTTACTTCCATTCCTACTCTACTTCAATTCTACTCTACCTCTACAACTACCTAACTTTCTGTTCTGTTCTGTTGCATTCAGCGGTGGGTTTCACATTATGTTACTGCTGGTTAGCCTTGCGCGCACATGCTCGCTTCGTGCACATGCCCATGTATGGGCATGCACGGCATGCACGTATGTGCACCTTCCTTTTGCACATGTGCCCAGCCTTCCGTGCATTCCCTTTGCTCATGCGCCTGCCTTCTGTGCATGTGCCCAGCCTCAAAAACATGCCTAAATAGAATGGCATAGAGCCAGGGCAGGGCAGGGCAGGGCAGGTCCACCCGTGATTTCTGTTACCGGTTCAGATGAACTGATCCGAACCGTCTGAATACTGGTTCTATTCTATTCTATTCTATTCTGTTCTGTTCTGTTCTGTTCTGTGCTGTGCTGTGCTGTGCTGTGCTGTGCTGTGCTGTGCTGCGCTGCGCTGCGCTGCTCCGCTCCGCTCCGCTCCGCTCTACTCTACTCCACTCAACTCCACTCTACTCCACTCCACTCCATTTTCAGACAAGCTTGGCTCAATGTGGCTACAATTTACATGCAATTAAGATCCCCAAATCCAGAGCATAATGCACATATCTCAAGAACGTATTCCCTTGTCAAGTTAATTGATGAGAATGAAAACAGGCTCACTGAACAGAATGCAGCTTTCTGTTTTCTCGTCTTTATCACCCAGACGCCATTCAAGAAAGTTTGCAAGAAAGATGGTGTAAGAGCTCCTGCTTGTCTTTCCCTTCCCTAGAGAGCACACCTCAAGCTCTTCCCTGTATCTCTCCTTTCCTCTCCTGCTTGTAGGGTGGCCTTCTTTTTTCTCATTAATGTCATAAGTACATTAAATAAGCTTCTGCTTATTTAAGCAAAGGGCGTCTCATACATTGGTAGCTGTGAATCATCTCCCTCTCTCCTGGCATCTTTTCAGGAAAAATATTATCTTGGAATTACTACATTTCATTCAGTGATGTGGTTTAAAAGGAAACCTAATTATTCTGACAATTTTATCTAACACTAGCAGATTTTATGCACCAAGCTCATAGAAATAACTTCCTGGCAAATAACGCTGCAAACTACATTTTTGTATCTATCATCTCAGAAAAGGTCTTATTGACATACAGAACATGTAATTCTTCTTGTAGTTGATGGATGTAAAACCACACGTCACTTCAAGGATTCATGCCTTTATATTCAATGTTTAATCACTTTTAATATTGAAGAGATAGGAAGCAGGACTGGAGGTAAATTTTGCACACCTCTGAAATTTATTGATTCTTTCAAATACGAAGCCACCAAGTCTTTAAAATGAAAGGAGCTTTTCCTTCCTTATTTGGCAAGGAAGATTTTGCAATTTCATCTCACAAATATAATAGAAACGTCTCCAGTATGGATGAACTCTCGGTCACGCTCTTCATTAAAGCAAAAGGATAAGGAAAGTTTATTAAATAGTGTTGGATGAGGGCTTCCTAATCTTGATGACTGCTAGATGGATGGACGTCAGCCCCAGAATTCTCAGCATTAACCATGGAAACTATGGATACACTGACTGGGTAATTTTTGCTATATTGCAATGAAATTTCATTGTAATGTATGCCCATTGGTATAGATTCAAAGTGATAATAAAGTTATTGTTCTATATTCTATTCTATTCTATTCTATTCTATTCTATTCTATTCTATTCTATTCTATTCTATTCTATTCTATTCTATTCTATTCTATTCTATTCTACTCTACTCTACTCTACTCTACTCTACTCTACTCTACTCTACTCTACTCAATCTCATCTCATCCCATTCCAATATTCTATTTTGTTCCATTCCGTTCCATTCCAGTATTATTCTATTGTATTCTGCTTTCTGTTCTGCATTCTATTCTATTCTATTTTGCATTCTCTTCTCTTCTCTTCTCTTCTCTTCTCTTCTCTTCTCTTCTCTTCTCTTCTCTTCTCTATTCTATTCTATTCTATTCTATTCTATTCTATTCTATTCTATTCTATTCTATTCTATTCTATTCTATTCTATTCTACTCTACTCTACTCTACCCTACCCTACCCTACCCTACCCTACCCTACCCTACCCTACCCATTCTTCCTATCCTATCCTATCCTATCCTATCCTATCCTATCCTATCCTATCCTATCCTATCCTATCCTATCCTATCCTATCCTATCCTATCCTATCCTATCCTAACCTATCCTATCCTTGAAGAAAAAGAAAGCCTTTATGTACAGATTCTTTTCAAACATTTTCTCTTCTCTTCTCTTCTCTTCTCTTCTCTTCTCTTCTCTTCTCTTCTCTTCTCTTCTCTTCTCTTCTCTTCTCCATTCCATTCCATTCCATTCCATTCCACCCCACCCCACCCCACCCCACCACACCACACCACACCACACTACACTACACTATACTACACCACACTATTAAAAGATCGTATCTCACATCTATCTACTTGCCTATCATCTTCTATCATTTATCTATCATAATTAGATTTTAATGTTTACATTTTCTGCATTGCATGCGAAAACTACCTCTTCCTTCCTCACCACTTTCTTACAGAGGGATGATTGAGAGCCTCCTGTCATATTGCATTCTAGTTGTATTGCAATATAGGAATATTGAAGTGGAAGAAAATGTGGTTTTTGTGACTGCTTAATTTTTCTATTTCAATATATCTAAAATTTGATTTTGACAATCCCTAAAAGAAATTGAAATGCTTGATTTTTTTTTTCCTCTTCCAAAAATTCTGAAGGGTAATTTGGTTTTTCTCTTTGTTGAGAATTTCTCATTAATAAGCACCGTAAAATTTTCTATGTTACCTTCTATCTATACAAATGTTTTTTAAAAAACACAACAGGATATTTTAGTAGAGGAGAAAAAGACTTTAAATTGGCCTCGACTGTGTCTTTGTCTTGGTCGAGACAATGACAGATGTATTAAAGTGAATTCAGAGTACCAGAGGGAAAAAAAGCAATGAAATGATCAAACGAAGGCTGTGATAAGATTTTGTGAATTGGTAACACAATTAATTCTCATCAAACTTGTTCGTTTAACTAGATAAATATTAAGATGGGGGATAATCAGGAAAAGTAACCTTAAAATTTCTCCCAAGGCCTGCCTTTTTGTAATAAAGTTGTATTTTGATCTTTGTGACCCTTTCAATATTCAAACTATGCAATTTGAAAGAGCAAGCCAACTTCCGGACTTTGCAAAAAGCATTTAATGAACCCCTGGAAAAAAAAAGAACAAATTGCATGGAAATGAACTTAGTGCCTTTTTTTTTTCTTTCTTTTAACTACAAAAATCTTCAGTGTGAAGAAAATAGAGCAAGAATTTCTGAAGATTTCAGTGGCTGAAATTCAGTCATTTAATGAAATCTATATTCTATTGCTCCTTATGAGGTCCGGAACAGCATAGATGGAGCTGAAGATTAAAGCAGAAATTGATAATTGAACTTGATTCTCGTAAAGTTGTAGCCTTTAAAAAGAAGATTTGCGATTCTATCAGCCACAAATAACAATTTGTGATATAATTGGCTTATTTTACTTATTTCTAAGATACCTTTGAGATCCATGCACATTCTTCTTTGTTCTCGACGTTAAAAATCAGTCCTACTTTTAGAATAGAATAGAATAACAGAGTTAGAAGGAACCTTGGAGGTCTTCTAGTCCAACCCCCTGCTTAGGCAGGAAACCCTACACCACTTCAGACAAATGGTTATCCAACATCTTCTTAAAAACTTCCAGTGTTTTAAAGTTTAGTTTTACAGCATTATTACAAATACATGAAGGACAAAGAGCAACACTAATTGCAAATATTATTAAAATCTAAGTAATAATGATTAAAAAAAATACTTAATTGTAAGATGCATTGTAGAAAATATATCCCAATGTGGTTATAAAAAGATTACAAAAAAATGTAACTTAATTTGCTTTATTGTCTTTTAGTGCCAGTTAATGACATTTTTATTATCTTGGGGCTTTTAATAATGTTAATGTTAATGCAAATGATATTTTTGCATTATGATATGATGTTTTTAAAAAGATAAAAAAGATATGATGTTTTTAAAAAGATAAATAAATTAACCATGTTGTTTTTATTTTTGTTAAATAATAATTTCATTGTTTCTACTGTACTCCGGACAATGTTCAATTCCTGCTTTATCCATTGATTTAAACCACTTTTTTAAAAAATCTTTGAACCTTATTATAACATTCCTTGAGGGCTTTTTGTTTGTTTCTTTCTAATGGGGAAAAAATGTATTTATTGACTTAATTATTTAAATTGATATGGCAGCCTTCTTTAAAAGTTTTTGGGTGGCTTACGATATCTAAATATAATATTAAAAAGTGATACAAGATATATGAATGCTGTGAATCTAATTGAAATAATTTATTTATGGTGCTGTAGGTGAGTTTTATGAGTTGAAAGAAGTTGAATAAATAAATAAATATTGATACACAATCAGACTGAAAGACTGAATCTGCATATTTACATTGATGAACACAAGTTTGGTTAGTTTTGGGGATACAAGAATACAAATAAGCAAAGTTAAGGATTTGTTTCATATCCTTTCTTTATCACTCTATTATTACTGATATTAACATTTTTATATACCCTTACTTTGCATAATTTTATATGTTATCACATTTAATCTAATTTTAAGGTTTATCTTATAATTTAATATAAGGTGCATATCCCTGATCTAACATATTAGATGTCAGTTAGGTTGTTTTGAAAATGTATTTGAACTATGTCTTAAATATTATTTGTCTATGTCTTTGACCGAGACAAATTGAATTGAATTGAATTTGCTCACTCTGTCTGCTACGGGTTGTCTTCTGACTATAACTGGGATCAGGACTTCTGTTGCTAAGTGAGGCACTCTATTAAGTGAGATGTGCCCCCAATTTTTAGACCATTTTTGTCTTGGTTCTTAATGTGAATCGCGTAGCGTTAAACAAATCCAGATTGGCCCATTGCTTGTCAGAATCCAACAGGGAAGATAGAAAATGGAGATTATATGATCTGGGATCATGTGACACTCAATAGTGTTTCCTAGACTGAAAAATGTAGGTACAAACTAGAATAGAATAGAATAGAATAGAATAGAATAGAATAGAATAGAATAGAATAGAATAGAATAGAATAGAATAGAATAGAATAGAATAGAATAGAATAGATTTATTTTTTTATTGGTTCAATTTATATGCCACCCTTCTGTGTTAAGCAATAGCCTTCATACTTTTGTATATACCTGATTAGTAGAGCTTTTGCCCCCCCCCCCCAGCAGTATTCTTTTTTATACAAAGTCAGCTTATTGCCCCCACAATCCGGGTCCTCATTTTACCTACCTCAAAAGGATGGAAGGCTGAGTCAACCTTGAACCTGATGAGATTCGAACTCACAGTAATTGCAGGCAGTTGGCAGCTAAGTGCTATTTAACAGCGCTTTAGTCCACTGCTCCACCAGGCTCTTTTGAATAGAATAGAATAGAATAGAATAGAATAGAATAGAATAGAATAGAATAGAATAGAATGGAATGGAATGGAATGGAATGGAATGGAATGGAATGGAATGGAATGGAATGGAATAGAATAGAATAGAATAGAATAGAATAATATTGGAATGGAATGGAATGGAATGGAATGGAATGGAACAAAATAGAATATTGGGATGGGATGGGATGGGATGGGATGGGATGGGATGGGATAGGATAGAATAGAATAGAATAGAATAGAATAGAATAGAATAGAATAGAATAGAATAGAATAGAATAGAATAGAATAGAATAGAATAGAATATTAATACTACCATATTATATTAATTAAGAGAGAAAAAGCAAACATTCAACCAGTAGGAAAAGCAAACATTTTTCTTCTTAGATTTTTTTTTTCTAGCCAACTTTCTGTAGTTATGGAACACAGCTCAACCATGACACTAAAACTGTTGGAGTTCATATAAAGCATCTAAACTAAACTTCACACAAAATATCTAAACTAAACATCTGAAACTTATATATTTAGAAGTTATAAAGGCGATTAGCTACAAAATAAAGGCTTCCAAGTAAAAATACAGCCTTAAAGTTCTTCTCATGTGACAGGCTTTTTTTTTTCATTTGCTTTATTAGAATCAACCGCCGACTGTAAAAAGACAGTATAAAGATTACTTAATGTAAACATTAGTTTTAATTGCATAACGTTACAGCTTCATCCACTTTTAGCTTGTTATCTCCGTGACAATATCATGCTGGGTTGTAACAACCTCTGTTTGCACATCAAGCTTAATGGCTTAATAAACTAAAGAGTTTGAAAAATTGAAAAAAAAAAAAAAACCCAAGGAATAGAGAAGTCTTCATCGTTCAGATCTGTAAAATTTGCTTTGTTGTTGAAACTGATTGCTTTTGAAGTTGAGGGCAACAAAAGGAGACAGCAGTGTCTGGAGAAAGCTTGCATATACCTGTCATTGTATTCTATGTGCTGTACGTGAATTTTAATTGAAGGAATGCTGATACCTTTCAAAATACTGTTGCCCAAAGTGTTTGGAACTGGATGGCCGGAAAATTAATATAATATATACATACGTTGAGGGGATGCTGTGGCTCAGTGGCTAAGATGCTGAGCTTGTCGATTGAAAGGTCAGCAGTTCAGCGGTTCAAATCCCTAGTGCCGTGTAACGGGGTCAGGTCCCGTGACTTGTCCCAGCTTCTGCCAACCTAGCAATTCTAAAGCATGTAAAAAAGGCAAGTAGAAAAATAGGGAATATCTTTGGTGGGAAGGTAACAGTGTTCCATGCACCTTCGGCATTTAGTCATGCCTGCCACATGACCATGGAATTGTCATCAGACAGCTTTGGTTCTTCACTTTGAAATGGAGATGAGCACCACCCCCTAGAGTCCTAGTGTCTATGGAGGTTCTCAGTCATCCAGGTTGCCCCAAAGTTGCTTTTTCTAGGGGCAACTGGACTTTCAAAGATGTTTTGCTTCTTATTCAAGAAGACTGTCCTTTATATGATTTAGACTCTAATCCCCTAATCATCTTTGTTGCTCTTCTCTACACCTTTCTAGAGTCTAAACATCTTTTTTTTTTCTATCGTGGCAACCGAAACTGGCTGCAGTATTCCAAGTGTGGTCTTACCAAGGCATTATAAAGTGATATTAACACTTCACAGTGAATAATGTTACGAGAACAAAGTAATTGCAAAAACGATTCATGGAGTTCCAATGCTCTAAACCTTGTTAATGACAATCAAGACTGTCTATACACATTCACAAGAATGTATACATTAATTTCATCAGGAAGTATATTCAGGGAGATTAGGGTATAGATTTATCATCTTAATCATTTTCCCTCTGTTGATTTATGTGTGTCTTCCCCCTCCCCTCAAGATATTAGTCCCATCAACGCCAACTGCAGTACTTAATTTATTTTAATTTTGCATCATTTAGCACACTGCTGGGGATCACTTTGTACTACTATTACCCATAGATTTCTTCAATTTGTGTTGCTATTTTTAATGTTTCTCATCCTAATCAACAGATGCTGAGATTCCCTCACCCAATTAAATTAGGCTTCTTTGTCATAATTGCTGTGATTAATAATTATAATATCTTTCACAGAGACATTCTTCCTCACCCATTTTACTGAAATGCAAGGGACTTGCGTATGGAAGCTTTCACGATTCCATGCCGGCGATCTGAAATTAAATAATATATAAAATACTGACGTATGTATTAGAATCTCCCGCTCAGAATACCACAAAATGATTGAGGTTGGGTAAATGTAGAGAAGGGCAACCAGGATGATTAGGGGACTGGAAGTTAGAACATATGATGAACGGTTGCAGGAACTGGGCATGGCTAATCTAGTGAAGAGAAGGAGCAGGGGAGACAGGATAACAGTCTTCCAATATTTGAGGGGCTACTTGAAGGCCAGACAAGGAATAATGGTTGGAAACTGAACAAGGAGAGATTCAACATGGAAATAAGGAGAAAAATGAAGTAATCTGCTTCATTTTAAATTAGATGTTTCATAATGTGCTGCCCAATGGTGGTATTAAGCCGGTTCTGGAAAATCAGTAGTGGTGCTTGGTGACCCACCCCTGTGTTATGCCGTCCTATTTAGCCACATTTTCTAAGCCACATGTATGTGTGTAAGCCACGTGTGTGCACAAAGCACAGGCACACATTTTCAGTACACGGCAAACCAGTGGTAAAATTATGTGAAACCCATCTCTGGTGCTGCCCCCATTCACTCACACTTCAGGGTTGGTGTAGAGAGCTTTATTCAGTCAGTTCCCTCAACAGTTCCATTTCAGGTTTTCAGCTTATCCCCTGCTGCAAGTTTAGCACAGCAATTGGTTCCTGACCAAATTAATAACCAAAATAGCCAACTCAGAAAGCTCAAACTGCCCAAGGAACTGCTGATCCAGTTCTACAGAGGAATTATTGAGTCTGTCATCTGCACCTCTATAACTGTCTGGTTTGGTTCTGCAACCCAACAAGACAGACACAGACTTCAGAGGATAATTAGAACTGCAGAAAAAACAATGGCTACCAACCTGCCTTCCACTGAGGACCTGTATATTGTATGAGTCAAAAAGTGGGCTGTGAAAATATTTACAGACCCTTTGCATCCTGGATATAAACTGTTTTAACTACTACCCTCAAAACGACTCTATAGAGCACTGCACACCAAAACAACTAGACACAAGTTGTTTTGGTTTTTTTCCCGAATGCCATCACTCTGCTAAACAAATAATTCCCTCAACACTGTCAAACTAGTTACTAAGTCTGCAATACTATTACTATTAATCTTCTCATTGTTCCTATCACCCATCTCCTCCCACTTATGACTGTATGACTGTAACCTTGTTGCTGGTATCCTTAAGATTTATATTGATGGTTTGCTAATATGATTATTTGTTATATCGATTGTTTGCTAATATGATTATTTGTTCCCTATGGCTATCATTAAGTATTATACCTTATGATTCTTGACAAATGTATCTTTTCTTTTATGTACACTGAGAGCATATGCACCAAGACAAATTCCTTCTGTGTCCAATCACACTTGGCCAATAAAGAATTCTATGCTATGCTATGCTATGCTATGCTATGCTATGCTATGCTATGCTATGCTATGCTATGCTATGCTATGCTATGCTATGCTATGCTATCTGTCTATCTATGACTATAGATTAAGTGTTGTATCTTATGATTCTTGACGAACATATCTTTTCTTTTATGTACACTGAGAACATATGACAAATTCCTTGTGTGTCCAATCACACATGGCCAATAATTTTTTTTTATTCTATTCTATTCTAAAAGTGAAACAAACTGATAGCCAAACGAAAACAGTCTTGAAAATAAAGATTTTTGCCTGGATAGGTTCCAAAAAACGAACAGCTCAAATTCCCCTCCAAGGTTAGGGGCCTAAACTGAGGTTTGTTACCAAATCCAGTGGTCTGAGTTTCAGGGCTTGCAAGGAGAAGTCACAGGAATAATCCAAGCCAAGAATAAAGGGGGCCATTTTCAGCAAAATCAGCCACAAACAAGCTCCAGACTAACCTTTGAGGCAATGGCCGATTAGTCCACCTGACAGATAACTGGCTGCTCCAATCACAAATGTTAAACACTCTCCGCAACTGAATTAAATCCACAAGCTGCAGAGTTCCAGCAACACAAAAAAAAAACCCATCGGTCCACAACCCACACACGTTGCTTTTAGCAACACCTCCCACTGTCTGCAGTTCTAGATATCCCCTCTTGATGCAGCCCATTAAGAGGGGTGGCACCTTTTCCCCATCAATCTGGCAGACCTCTGCCTCTCTGCCAGTGGTGGATTTCAAATTTTTTTAGTACCAGTTCTGTGGGCATGGCTTAGTGGGCATGTGACTGAGTAGGTGTGGCCAGCTTGACATCACTCACGGCCACAGCCACTCAGTCACATGACACACACCCCCAACCCCACCAAGCCATTCCCACAGAAAAAGCTAGGAAATTTTTTTGAATTTCTACCTATCTACCTATGTTCTGCCCAGGCCTGGCCTAATTTATCAAAGGCCTCCTCCTGCATGCCGCCCCACCCTCCCTTCACCAGTTGCACACGTCACCCTATTTCCACTTCTTCAGAAGCCCCAGGCACAGTCACGCTTGCTCCCCCACCACCTCTTTCTTCGGGCTGTTTACCTTCCTCCCGCGGTGGCTGGTCCGGAGTCCAGAAGGCAAGCTTACCTCTGGTAGTTTTCAGGGCCTCCAACTGCTGCTGGGAAGCAGCTGGCAAAGAGGCAGCTGAGAGGCTTCTTGCGGTCACATTAAAAAAGAAAAATCCTTCCAGCTGCAGCCTCTTTCAGAGCCGCAGTCGGGGTAAGCAAGCAGCTGCAAAGCGGTTCTCAAAGAGGCAGCCGCTGGCTGCCAATAACTACCGGAGGTCACCGAAAAAGCCGCTGCCATTGCATCCCATTGCCTGCTGTGTTGCATTCAGACTGATGCATCCCGTTGCCTGCTGCGTCAGTCCAAGCGCGATGCAGTGGACAATTGGATGCACATGTGCTGCCACTGTGAAGAACAGGGCGGTGACAGCAGTGGCTTTTTTGATGACCTCCGGTAGTTTTCAGCAGCCTGCAGCCAGCCACTGCCTCTTTGAAAGCCGCTTTGCGGCTGCTTGCTTGCCCCACCTGCCTGCACAACTGCCGCAAAGCAGCTCTCAAAGAGGGGATGGCTAGGAGGCTTTTTCTTTTTTGATGCGACAGCAAAAAGCCTCCCAGCTGGCGGCTTCTTTCCAGCTGCTTCCCAGCAGTCATGCAGGCAGGCATGGCCAGCTAGCGGTCGCTACTGGTTCGGCAACCCAAGCCAAATTATGGCTACCGGTTTGCCCAAACCAGTGCAAACCGGTAGAAACCCACCACTGCTCTCTGCCCTGCATGCTCTAGCATCTACCAAGTCCGGTAGCTCCTCCCCCTCTTTCTCATTGGCCTGCGAGCTCTCCCCAGCTGAGGCATGTTCTACCGGCAATTCAGGGTCAGCAAACAGGAGCCTGGTGGTGCAGCAATTTAAGCAGCAGCTTAAGTGGTGTTAAAGTGACACCAGCTGCCTGCAATTATTGCAAGTTCGAATCTCACCAGGCTCAAGGTTGACTCAGCCTTCCATCCTTCTGAGGTAGGTAAAATGAGGACCCGGATTGTGGGGGCAATAAGCTGACTTTGTATAACAAAGAACACCTCTTAGGGGGGGCTGAAAGCCCTACTAAGCAGGTATATACAAAAGTATGAAGGTTATTGCTTAACGCATTGTAAGCTGCCCTGAGTGTCCAGAGAAGGGCGGCATATAAATTAAATAAATAAAAAAAAATTCCAGACATGCCAGGAATGCCCTCATTCTCCCCCAAGGCCTCTGAGGAAGCTGTGGGTGAGCCATCATCCACCGGTGACATCACACATAATACCTTTTCTGACTAACGAATGTCATTAAAGGCTTTCTTTTTTAGGATTTGCAAATCCTCTCACCCAATGAATCAACGGCTTACCACTCCATACGTCGAATGAAATGAGTTGCAGCTCACTAAATCTTGAGTCTTTAAATAAAATTTGTTCATCTGAAAGGCATTACTAGGTTCCTCTGGATTTTGGACTATCACAGCTCTCTTCCTTCAATGTTTGTGAAGATCGACTTCAAACATCAGAATTAGCTTTCATTCATATTGTTACACAAAGCCACAACAAAATATTGAGCTTCATAGCCTGCACAGAAATAATGTCACCGTCCTTACTTTGTTTCAGCTCTTTTTTTTTTTGGAGATTTTGGGCCAGGCTTTTCGTTCTCGTGTCCAATACAAAACAGCGGAACAAAATTCTGTTTATCTTTTGATACGCACCCTTGCCGTGCCTTCTCTTCTGTGACTGTGTAGTTTCATCTGTAAATGCCTTTTCTCTGTAAGCTCCTTGGGGAAAGGTTGTTCCCTTTGGACTCTGTAAAATACCACATACCTACTGATGTGCTATCAGTGGGATGGTTCCTATATACAGAGCAAATCAGAATGAGTGACACTAGGAAAATTACAAATTATTCCAGACAACTATTCTTCCTTCCTTCCTTCCTTCCTTCCTTCCTTCCTTCCTTCCTTCCTTCCTTCCTTCCTTCCTTCCTTCCTTTCTTCTTCCTCCTCCTCCTCATCCTTCTCCTCCTCCTCCTTCCCCTTCTTCTCCTTCCTCTCCTCTCCTCCTCCTCCTCCTCCTCCTCCTCCTCCTCCTTCCTCCTCTTCCTTCCTCTCCTATTTTAAATTGTATTTGAGATGGATGTGGATTATTGTAGCTATTTGAGGTCTATGTAACATCAGATGTCCCATATCCATGACCGTGTCCTTAAATTAGGAATTGTACAACTCAAAGAGAAGTGCCAACCAATCAGAATTTCCTTTTTGTTTGCAAGACAGTGGGAACTAGGTACTGTTAGCCAATCAGTGCTTTCATGCTAATTTAAGGGACCAATAAAACGGTCAGTTCAGCTCATGTCTCTCAAGACCTCTTTGTCCATATGTAAACAATCTCACAACACAAGCAGGCACAGATAAAGGGAGATAAATTCCTCCTGTGCCTTCCATCTTATATTCTGGTCATTTCTATAAGTGCATGTGTGAAACATTTTATAGATCGATCGACTGAATTTATAGGACTTCCAGCTCCCAGTGACTCTGGGTGGTTTACAAATCATTACAAACTTTAAAACCAGGGCAACCAACAAGAGCAAAGATGTCAATGATAGCAAACTCAGATGGGGACAAAGCAAAAGAAGAAGTCCATTTTTTTTTTCAATACAAGTGTCAGAAGCAGTTTGAAGGGAAGAGGCCTATTTAACAAATAATCAAATGCAATGGAAGACCTCAAATCCATCACAGTCCCCATGGCAACACATTTCCTTTCGCCTTCCAAATGAGCAGCCCATTTGGAATTCTGCAACAAGTGCTGTTTGGTCACAACTCCTTCATCAAGAAAAGCTACCCAACTCAAACACTGTCTCTGGATGCGGCCAAACAAAAAAACCCAGCTATTAAGGGTTTAATTTTGGGAGTCCGCTCCTTCAGAAGTGTGTTTTAAAGATGGGCTAAGTCCAATATCCTTTATATCAGGGTCTTTGGCAGGGGTGCTCTTCAAAAATTTTAGCAACGGGGTCTCTGCCCGGTTCCTGGGTGGCAGAGGTGGGTTTCAGCAGGTTCTGACCAGTTCGGGAGAACCGGTAGCAGAAATTTTGAGTAGTTCGGAGAACTACTCAAAATTCTGACTGGCCCCGCCCCATCTATTCTCTGCCGCTCAAGTCCCAGCTGATTGGGAGGAAATGGACATTTTACAGTATTCTTCCCCTGCCATGCTCACCAAGCCATGCCCACCAACCTATGCCACGCCCATCAAGCCACACCCACAGAACTGGTAATAAAAATGTTTGAAACCCACCACTGCTTGGTGGGTATGGCCATGGTGGGCGTGGCCTAGTCAGACTCCTGCACCACAGCAGGGCGGCATTTTTGCCCTCCCCGGGCTCCAGAGTCTTTCCTCAAGCCTCCGGGAGCGTGATTATAGCCTCCTCAGGCTCTGAAGGCCCTCTGGAGACCAGAAATGGGCCTGTTTCCAGCCTTCCCAAACTTCTGGTAGGCCCAGTTTTCGCCCTCTCCAAGCCTCCATGTGCACCCTGCACTTACCTGCATCCAAAACGGGTCATGTTGGGACTCCTGGATGGGGTGGGCGGGGCCAGACAGGAGTGGGATTGGGGGGTTTTCCAAACTGAGCAGAATCTTAGCAAGAGGTTCTCTTGAACCCCTGTGAACTCCCAGCAGCCCAGCCCTGCACTTTGGGTTTCACAAACGTGGATGAAAATATGACAAGGCAGTCACTGAGAGAATTCAATGTTTAACCTTAAAGATATTCCAGTTGAAGAAGGCAGAGAAAGAAGAAATTGAACTCTCCTTTTGTAACATTGAGGAAGATTGTAAAGAGAAACAGAGAGAGGTATCAGATATGCTTGGGAGACAATTAATTATAATTCTGGAGCCCTGGTGGCACACTGATTAGAATGCAATATTGCAGATTAACTCTGCCCATAGCCTAGAGTTCGATCCTGACGGGCTCAAGTTTGACTCAGCCCTCCATCTTTCCAAGATCAGTAAAATGAGGATGCATCAGTGGTGGGTTGCTCCTGGTTTGGATTGATTCACAAGAACCGGTAGTAAAACCAGTGAGAGGCTCCCCCCACCAACCCGGACATCAGCATAGGTGATTTGCACATGCGCAGAAGCTTCCTGATGCGAACCAGTAGTAAAGGTAAGTAAAACCCACTCCTGGGATGCATATTTTTGCAGGCAATATGCTGACTCTATAAATTACCTTAAAAATGCTGTAAAGCACTATGGAGAGGTATATAAATCTAAGTGCTATCATTAAGCTTCATTTTTAATAGTAATTTTATTTTAAAAATTATATTTAGCAATATAGCACTAATACAAACTAAAACAGAAAAAACAGAAGGTGCAGAAAAAGCTTGAAATAGATCTAAATTAGTCTCCCTTTATTTCTTTAGATTTAGATTTAGATTTATTGGATTTATATACCGCCCTACTCCCAAAGGACTCAGGGCGGTGTACAGCCAACAATAAAAATACATACGTACAAAATTTAAAAACCAACTAAAAACAGATTAAATGAATTTGGCCCAGACAGAATTAAAACACCCCAATATAATTTAATTTTTTTTTAAATTTGACACTAAAAACAGGGAGTGGTTAGGCCAGGCCTGCCTGGCGAAATAGAAAAGTCTTAAGAGCGTGGCAGAAGGTGGGCAGATCCGGGATCCTTTGTTGGTAAAAACATAAATTTAACACAAAAATAGCTTGTCACAAAAGCGACTGCCTGTGAAGGCTCCTGAATTGGGGCTGAAAAGTGAAAATGGAAGCAGTATCCTCTGTCCCATAATTGGGTAGATGAGGTTGCCCTGAGGGAGAAAAAAAATCAAAGAAAAAGAAAAGAAATATATAGGGAAATTACTTTAATGTTTATGACAAATATACCGGACTTTAGTAACTTACTAGCTCGTCTTAAAACATAACAAATTATCTTTTCTTCCCTCACCCATAATCAAATTGTTAAAGCCTCATTTTTTCAGTTCTGATCAGCAAAGTCCATTAAGGGTTATCAGAGATAGCAAAAGCATTTAGACTTATATACTGCTTCACAGTGCTTTACAGTCCTCTCTAAGTGGTTTACAGAGTAAGCATATTGCCCCGAACAATCTGGGTCCTCATTTTACCCATCTCAGAAGGATGGAAGAATAGAATAGAGTAGAGTAGAGTAGAGTAGAGTAGAGTAGAGTAGAGTAGAGTAGAGTAGAGTAGAGTAGAATAGAATAGAATAGAATAGAATAGAATAGAATAGAATAGAATAGAATAGAATAGAATAGAATAGAATAGAATAGAATAGAATAGAATAATGGAATGAAGGGATAGGATAGGATAGGATAGGATAGGATAGGATAGGATAGGATAGGATAGGATAGGATAGGATAATGGAATGAAGGAATAGAATAGAATAGAATAGAATAGAATAGAATAGAATAGAATAGAATAGAATAGAATAGAATAGAATAGAATAGAATAGCTCATAACAACATATTTATTTTAACCATGATCAGATAAGACAAATTTAGATTCTTACCTTTTCTTTCCAACAGCCTTGATCTTTAGTCCCTTGAAATCATGTCCTAGAACTTGCTGTCTTCTTTTTCCCCCTTGGTCCCTTCTCATAAAATTCTTCAGTCAACAAAACTTTTTTTTTTTTTTATAAATCCAATATGCTAAAATAATCCAGGTCATTCATTGGTTTGTTATTTGTATGTCCCTTTTAATTATTACTAGCCATTTCTTTTTGAATGTCCTGTAAGCATTAATAAATGAATTTAATAAATGTGTATAAATCATAATGATTACATATATTAAAATATAAATTATAAATAAGCTAATTTAATGTTGTTGTTGTTATTATTATTATTAAGCTGGACAGTTTCTTTTGACAACATAGGAAGTCAAAAACAGGCATTCAATGGACACTACTCAGATAAACTGATATAATTGTAGAAAACCTAATTAAATTCTAATGAAACAATTGTAATGACCACTTTGCATAACAACTCTGTTTGTAAGGAAATTGAGATTTAAATATTCTTTTTTTTTTTTTTTTTTTTTTTTGGTCATGTTTTAGACTAGGGTGGAAAAATACTGTTTTCATTTATCTCTTTAAGTCTATTCCAGTAGGGATCAAATAGTGTTCTCTGTTAGATTTAGGTAGACTCAGAAATTAATCCCATAGAATTAAGTGGTTGTCCTTATTTCTACATTTTTGTTTCTGAGAAGAGAAGAAAAGAGAAGAGAAGAGAAGAGAAGAGAAGAGAAGAGAAGAGAAGAGAAGAGAAGAGAAGAGAAGAGAAGAGAAGAGAAGAGAAGAGAGTCAAGTTGACTAGAGTCGAGTCAAATTAGAGTAGAGTAAGATAGGGTAGGGTAGGGTAATGAAGGATAGGATAGGATAGGATAGGATAGGATAGGATAGGATAGGATAGGGCAGAGCAGAGCAGAGCAGAGCAGAGTAGAGTAAGATAGGGTTGAGTAGGGTAGGGTAATGAAGGATAGGATAGGATAGGGTAGGGTAGGGTAGGGTAGGGTGGAGTGGAGTGAAGTGGAGTAGAGTAGAGTAGAGTAGAGTAGAGTAGAGTAGAGTAGAGTAGAGTAGAGTAAGATAGGGTTGGGTAGGGTAGGGTAATGAAGGATAAGATTGGATCGAACAGAACAGAGTAGAGTAGAGTAGAGTAGAGTAGAGTAGAGTAGAGTAGAGTGGAGTACAGTAGAGTACAGTAGAGTAGAGTAAGATAGGATTGGGTAGGGTAGGGTAATGAAGGATAGGATAGGACAAGACAGATCAGGACAGGACAGGACAGGATAGAAAAGAACAGAATATTTTGTTTGGCCATGTGTGATTAGACCCACAAGTAATTTGTCATTGATGCAGAAGCTCTGAGTGTACATTCAAAGAGTAATAATAATCATAATTATGGTACCTATAAGAGCAGATAGTAGAGAAGATGAGAACAATAATAATATAGCCATACAACATGAACAAATATATTTAGACACAAAACAATATTAGAATGTCTTGCTAGCTAAACAACTTCATGTGAATATTCAACAAACAAATTGCATGCACTTTTTTTAAAAAAAAGGTTATTTTTCTACATGGATCAGCATAAGAGTTCTTTTGACTAACAAAGGATTGTATTTTACCCTACTCTCATTTTTAAATTGTTTGTTTAGAATTTTATTGATAATATATGTTTGAACCTGTACTTTGATATGGCCTATAGGCTTATCTATCTATCTATCTATCTATCTATCTATCTATCTATCTATCTATCTATCTATCTATCTATCTATCTATCATCTACACAAGGGGTCTGCAACCTTAAATACTCAGAGCCATTTGGGCCCATTTCCCACAGAAAAGACAACACCGGGAGCCACAAAAACCTTCCTGTGCCTGACCATTTCTTGAGCAGCCACAAAGCTAGCATATGTAGTTGAATTCAATATTCTGTTTTCCTCTGAAATTTTTATTTTCTTGGATTTACCTATGGTTGGCCTATTGCGGTGTTGAAAAGCTCAATAAATCGCATGCTGGCGGGTGTCACAAATTGGTGGTTTGTAATGCATATTCTGAGTGACAGGGAGCTGCAGCAGAGGGGTGAAAGAACCACATGCAGCTCCCGAGCTGCAGGTTGCTGACCCCTGATCTACACACACACTAACAAAGGAAGAAGGGAGGGAGAGAGGAAAAGAGTTATTTTTACACCAGGAACTGGTGCAACTGGGAATCGACTGGATAATATTTTTTCACTGCCCTATTAAGCAGTGATTGGTTCACTTTCTTCCCTGCATGTTAATGTTCTAAGGTTGCTACAAGTGAGAAAGATCACTTAACCTGGCTCCTAAATCATCTGGAAAAATTGAGAAATGGAAAAAAAACTACTTGGCAGAATTTTCTCAGAGGTTACCGGAGTCATCACTTTGAGACAAAATCACCATATTTGAGATATTACAGTTTTATATTTTACAAATATAATTGGCGGCCTTTTTGCAATTCAGAGACGAGCATAATTGCCAACCTAAGGCCTTTCGGAAGACATTCACTTTGTAGAATTTAATTGAGGACATTGTCTGCTGCCTCGGCTTGCACTTATTAGAGAATGTGTACAATGCATTTTTTTTAATATTTATTTCTATTGCTTTGTTTTTGTTCCTCTTGTAAATGCACATATTATTGGGTTCTGGCTTTAATTATAGCAATCCGTCCTGAGCAATGTATATATGGAATATGAATCTTGTGTAAGCATATAATTTAATGCTTTTAGGAATCAAGTTAATGCTATTCTAAGATCTGTAGTATATTCTGGATGACCACAATACAGAACAGAACAAAAGGGAAAGGAGGGGAGGAGGGAGGGGAGGGGAGGAGAAAAGGGGAGGGGTGGGGAGAGGAGAGAATGCATAAGCTCTTAATGTACATACAAACCACAGAGTAATATAATCATAAGCCACCAATAAGAGAAGATAGTAGAAAAGATGAGGAAGGCATATCGTTATTTAAATAATTTTGTTTTCTCCTGTATTGTGTTTTGAAGTATTGCATGCTTCCTACACTGTGTATGGATCAGGATGTTGTCTTATAAATCTTGTTAAGTATATAGGTAAATAATCATTAAATGTAGGTAGGAAACTTCAAACTTTATCTCGCTAACACTTTATCTAACACTTTATCTCACTAAATCTCAAATACACACATACTCAGTGGTGGGATTCAAATAATTTAACATCTGGTTCTCTGCCCTAATGATTTCTTCCAACAACCAGTTTGCCAAACTGCTCAGAAAGTTAACAATCGGTTCTCCCGAAGTGGTGAGAACTGGCTGAATCCCACCCCTGCACATACCGATAAACAGCATTCAAGCATTCCATTTACATGCATTACAGCAATGCATGTAAACTCAAAAATATACCGTATTTTCCGGCGTATAAGACGACTGGGTGTATAAGACGACCCTCCTCAGAGCCATTTAAGGCTCGTCAGAGCCTTATGGGCTAGTCTGCCTGGTTACAGGAGAATGAGATCAGGCGTATAAGATGACCCCCGACTTTTGAGAAGATTTTTGTGTGTTAGAAAGTAGTCTTATATGCAGGAAAATACAGTAATTTTTTGCATTCTCAGTAGCTGAAAGAAATTTAAGGTGAGTAATAACAACGCATGGCAAACTGGACCCGGAAGGAAACAAGGGGATTCATTTTTGCTGCTCAAGTACAACTACTAGCAACAAATTTTACTCCAAATGTTTTTAACAAAAATAAGAAAAAAAATGTACATTTTGCAAAGAGAAAGTCAAGACTGTTAGCAGCCAGTGGTGGGTTGCCTGTGGTTCAGACCGGTTCATAAGAACCGATAGTAAAATTGGCAGAAGGCTCTGCCCATCGATCTGGATGTGGCTGAACCAATCTTGCCCAAACAAATTATATAGTAAGAAAAAACATGAAATAGCCTATAAGCATTTTTTTTTAATTTGATTTATATGCCGCCCTTCTCCGAAGACTCAGGGTGGCTTACAATGCATTAAGCAATAGCCTTCATTCTTTTGTATATTTATACAAAGTCAGCTTATTGCCCCCACAAACTGGGTCCTTAATTTACCCACCTTAGAAAGGATGGAAGGCTGAGTCAACCTCGAGCCTGGGGAGATTTGAACATGGAGTAATTGCAGACAGCTGGATGTTAATTAGGGTGCTTGGTCTGCAGAGCTATCCAGGCTCCTCATTTGTGTATAACTTATGACATTCACCCTCCAAAGTATTTATATGGCAATACTGTGGAAAAGGTGCGCCAGAATTAAAGTATTATGAGACTTCTGAATTTAGGCTTAGCAAGTTCTATAATACGATACATTCAAGATTGCAGTAGTTGGAAAAAAAGGAATTGGAAAGGATTATAAAATGTTGGGATTTAACAATATAGATTATGAAATGATCCAGCAAAAGTAGTTTCCCCTACAACTACTGCTATAAATGTAGAATTGTCAAAGCAACTGGGAAAAAAAAAACCTAAAATGATTTGATCTCATAATATTAAATTTACTAAAAAGACAAAGAAAAAAAAAGCTCAGCATCAGATCTCTATTATAGCTGTATTCAATCATTCTTCAGCTTGTGATAAAGTTTGAATTGACTCTAAAATTATTAACATTAGCTAGGGCTAAGCATTCTTCAGTAATAACAGCAATATATAGGTAAAGGTTCCCCTTGCACATATGTGCTAGTTGTTCCCGACTCTAGGGGGCAGTGCTCATCTCTGTTTCAAAGCCAGAGCCAGAGCTGTCGGAAGACCTCTCCGAGGTCATGTGACCAGCATGACTAAACACCAAAGGTGCATGGAACACGGTTAATTTTCCACTAAAGGTGGTTCCTATTTTTTTACTTGCATTTTTTACGTGCTTTTGAACTGCTAGGTTGGCAGAAGCTGGGACAAGTAACAAGTAACAGGAGCTCACCCTGTTATGCGGCACTAGGGATTCAAACTGCTGAACTGCCAACCTTTCAATCGACAATATCAGCATCTTAGCCACTGAGCCACCTCATCCCTTAACGGCAGTATAAACCATTCTGCATATACAGAAAATAGGCAACCTGGCGGCGCAGCAGCTTAAGTGATATTAAAGTGACACCAGCTGCCTGCAATTATTGCAAGTTCGAATCTCACCAGGCTCAAGGTTGACTCAGCCTTCCATCCTTTCAAGGTAGGTAAAATGAGGACCCAGATTGTGGGGGCAATAAGCTGACTTTGTATAAAAAAGAACACTGCTTGGGGGGCCCGAAAGCCCTACTAAGCAGGTATATACAAAAGTATGAAGGCTATTGCTTAATGCATTGTAAGCCGCCCTGAGTCTCTGGAGAAGGGCGGCATATAAATTAAATAAAAAAAAAATCCTGCATCTTTCAAAATTGGACTCCATTACATTTAACCAGATAACATTCTGGTCACCAAAACCTGCTCTAGAATTTATCAATTTTAAGAAGGTGGGGAGTTTGAAGAGAAAGAATTGGCATGGAACCAATCTTAAACTACTTACAAGAATAGCATATAACGTGATCACCTGGTGAAGATGTCTTGGGATTTCCTACCCAAGAAGAAGGTCAAAAAACATGTGGCAGACTCAGAAGAAGATGGAGAGACAACATCAAAGACACATTAAGACAACATCAGATAGTAATGGTTGAGGCCACCAGAAGAGCAAAAACCAGAACTTTGTATCTTCCTCAACACCAGTGGTGAAATTCAAATTTTTTTTACTACCGGTTCTGTGGGCATGACTTGGTAGGTGTGATGTGGCTTAGTGGGCATGGCAGGGGAAGAATACTGTAAAATCCCCATTCCTTCCCCTGGATGCTGAAAAATCCCTATTCTCACCCCACTCCAGGGGAAGGATACTGCAAAATCCCTATCCCCCCCCACACTCTTTGGGGAAGGACATTGCAAAATCTTCATTCCCACCCTACTCTGGGGCCAGTCAGAGGTGATATTTGCCGGTTCTCCGAACTACTCAAAATTTCCGCTACCGGTTCTCCAGAACCTGTCAGAACCTGCTGGATTTTACCCCTGCTCGACGACCCGAAGCAGTAAAAAAGGAGGAGGAGGAGGAGGAGGAGGAGGAGGAGGAGGAGGAGGAGGAGGAGGAGAAGGAGGAGGAGGAGGAGGAGGAGGAGGAGGAAAGTTTGAAGCCTTGATTTAGAAATTAGAAAGGTGTTTCATTTTGTCCAGGAATCCAACTGTTACTTACTCATATGACAGCAATTCCTTATCATTCAGTTAAGTTAGAGAATGACATTAGTTCATGAATTATGACTACAGTAAAGCATGTAGCTAGCAAGCTACCATCTCATTTTTTCAGTAGGTCATGCACTTCTTTGATCTCTGGTACTCTGTGCAATCTTCTAGAACAATAACTCACATTTCTACTCGGTTGAGGCCAACAAAATACACAGATACAAACTACCGTGGGAAAAGGTTTCTTTTTTGCTCCTTTATGAAAACAAAGTAAAGAGTGAAAACAATAACTTTATAAAATAATACTAATATATATTTTAAGTTACACTTTAGCCAATGATCTAACACTAGTGAAGAACGGGTAGCCTCAATCGTTCTAGGTTAAAAGCAAATCAATGACCTATTGTAAACAATCAGACCAGACTAAGGAGCCTGAGTAGCGTAGGGGAGTAATGCCTCCTACAAAGGCAGCATTTAAGATCCAGCTGCTGCAATTACTTGTGAGTTCAATCCCAGGCAGGCTCAAGGTCGACTCAGCCTTCCATCCTTTCTAAGGTGGGTAAATTGAGGACCCAGTTTGTTGGAGGCAATAAGCTGACTTTGTATAAATATAAGTATACAAAAGTATGAAGGCTATTGCTTAACACATTGTAAGCCACCCTGAGTCTCCGGAGAAGGGCGGCATATAAATCAAATTTTTTTAAAACAATGAATCAGAATAATGAAACTTTCTGGAGTTAACTTACAATCCCCTTCTTACATACCAAATGTTGTTGACCAGATGTTCAAGAACCAGATGTTTATGACTGGAAATAGTGGTTACAATCTTTTAGGTTGTAGTCAAGGGACATGCCAAGCTCAAGAAAATTATTAACGTCCCCTGAGAAAATGCATTTTTTACATTTAAAATGTAAGAGGAGATATTTGAAGTCCACAGCAGAGGCAGGCGTTAAAACATAAGCTGCATCTAAGCACGGATTTCAAAATAAAATGCTGTAACCCCTTTCACGTCCTACCTGATTTTGAAACAAAAATAGGAGCTTCAGATTGATTTGCCTTTACTATTCTGCCAACAGTGTCAGGAACAGGAAGGCAAAAAAAAAAAAAAAAGCTTCTGTTGATATTCAGAATTTATCAAGGCCATTAGTAGGGTATGAAATCAAAATAAAACAGATGTAATGACATTAATTAGGAACACCAAAACACCTTCCTGAGGTTTCATATCCGCTCGTGTTTGCTTCAAATTTAGGCATTTCTAAATTACCTTTCTGAACTCTGTATTTGTTTTGTTTTTTTTTTTAAAAAAGCTGCTTTGACATCATTTTAGCAAAGAGCCTGAATAAACCATGCAAGCAGGTTCCTCTTTTCTCCTTGTTAATTTTTCACCCTTACTAATGCGAAATATGTCCCAATTTAAAGAATGTAAAACTCTCTGTGACTTAAAAACCTCTCGTTAAAAACCTGTTAGATCTCTATTAAAACAGCACTTTCTTCTCTGCTGATTAAATCAGGTATATACAAAAGTATGAAGGCTATTGCTTAATGCATTGTAAGCCGCCCTGAGTCTCCGGAGAAGGGTGCATATATAAATCGAACGAACAAACAAACAAACAAACAAACAAATAAAATACATTAAGCAGGTTGTACAATTTCAGTGATAAAGTGACAAAGGGGGAAGGATTGATTATAGATACTGGTTAAGAGGAAGGAAGGAAGGAAGGAAGGAAGGAAGGAAGGAAGGAAGGAAGGAAGGAAGGAAGGAAGGAAGGAAGGAAGGAAGGAAGGAAGGAAGGAAGGACGTTTGCTCAGAATTCCACTCTTCATTATAATATTAATTCTTTCCCTACCTTGTAATTGTAGTTCAAACTATAGTAGTTCAAACCTTCCCATTCGCAAACTAGCACCCACAGATTAGAAATGTCCAAGTTTCCAAGTATTTTAACTTTTACTTTTTTTTTTCTGCCAGAAAAAACACAGGAAAGAGAGGTAGACTCTTTGCTATTTTTTAGCAGTATTTAATTCATTATCACAGGGAGTCCTTCTTATGGAATCCTCATACACTTTGACTAGCCACTACGGCAGTGGTGGGTTTCAATTTTTTTTACTACCGGTTCTGTAGGTGTGGCTTGGTGGGCGTGGCATGGTGGGCATGGCAGAGGAGAAGGATACTGTAAAATCTCCATTCCCATCCCACTCCAGGGGAAGGTTACTACAAAATCCCCATTTCCTCCCAATCAGCTGGGACTTGGGAGGCAGAGAATAGATGGGGGCAGGGCCAGTCAGAAATGGTATTTACTACTCAAAATTTCCGCTACCAGTTCTCCAAAACTGGTCAGATCCTGCTGAATACCACCTCTGCATTACAGTATTAAGAACAGGATCCTGTAATGTTTCCTAACATGAAATACCCAATACATTAGTCTTCCTTCCTTCCTTCCTTCCTTCCTTCCTTCCTTCCTTCCTTCCTTCCTTCCTTCCTTCCTTCCTTCCTTCCTCCCTTCCCTCCTCCCCTCCCTCCCTCCCTCCCTTCCTCTTTCTTCCTCCCTCCCTCCCTCCCTCCCTCCCTCCCTCCCTCCCTCCCTCCCTCCCTTCCTTCCTTCCTTCCTTCCTTCCTTCCTTCCTTCCTTTTTATTTTAACATATTTTTATTTTATTATATGTCACCAATCTCTTTGTCCAAAGTGATTCTGGAGGCTTTTTAAAATTATGTATCTCAAATTGTGTTGGATCATTTTAGTCAATGTCCTCTCTATTTTTTTATGTACAAAACCAGTCTAAATCTAGTGTGAACATTCCAGCCTGTTTTTATTTGACATGAAATAGAATTCTAGCCTTTGATCTCTCTCTCTCTCTCTCTCTCTCTCTCTCTCTCTCTCTCTCTCTCTCTCTCTCTCTCGTGTTGTCTTATTCATTTCTTGATTTATTTTTTAAAATCCATTTTGGGGAGGGGGACTCAGAATAAAATTACCTTTCTTGGTGTCTAGCCAAATCTGGAATCTCTCCAATATCCAGTCTAATACTAGCAATCTTTACAGAACATTAAGTTGCACTGATTTCAATAGGAATTCTATCCCTCAGCTCACTACAACCCAAAGAGACAGCTGGGTTTAAAATGAGTAGCTTTAAAGTTACATCTTTCTGTGTCTCACTAACCTTATTTAACAAGAGTGATTTAGTTCCAAGCAGACAGATAGAGGACTGATCTATCATAATCATAATCATGTTTATTTGTCAAGTATATATAAGATAACAGGTAAAAGTATAAACATAATTTGAATACATGAAAAGAGTAAATAAAAAGGAATATTATGACAGGGATGGTAGGCACGCTGGTGCACTTCTGCACGCCCCTTACAAACCTCTTAGGAATGGGGTGAGGTCAACAGTAGACAGTCTTAGGTTAAAGTTTTGGGGATTGGGGGAAGAAACCACAGAGTCAGGTAGTGCATTCCAGGCATTGACCACTCTGTTACTGAAGTCATATTTTCTGCAATCGAGTTTGGAGCGGTTTGCCTTGAGTTTGTATCTATTATTTGCTCATGTATTGTTGTGGTTGAAGCTGAAGGAGTCATTGACAGGTAGGACATTGTGGCAGATAATTTTATGTACTATGCTTAGGTCAGACTGAGGTTGGCATAGTTCTAAGTTGTCTAAACCCAAAATTTGGAGTCTGGTGGCGTAAGATATTTTATTGTGGGTAGAGGAATGGAGGACTCTTCTCGTAAAATATCTCTGGACTCTCTCGATTGTATTTATGTCCAATTGCAGTGCAGGTTCCAGACAGATGAGCTGTATTCAAGAATTGGTCTAGCAAATCTTTCGTATGCTCTAGTTAGTAGTACAACATTACCAGAGAAGAAGCTACACAGGATTAGGTTAACAACTCTTAATGCCTTTTTGGCAATGTTGTTACAGTGGGCTCGGGCACTTAGATCTTTAGAAATGAGTACTCTGAAGTCCTTGACAGAGTGAGGATCATCTATACACCTCAAATTTTCATAGACGATCACAAAATAATTACCTTCAAATAAAATTGAAACCCAGTTTAATATAGGTAATCCTTGATTTACAACATTCTATTTATTGACTGTTTAAAGTTACAATGGCACCGAAAAAAAGTGACTGATGACCATTTTTCACACTTACGACCGCTGCCATATCCCTAACTGATCACGTGAACAATTTTTGGTTGCTTGACAACCAGGTCATATTTATGACGGTTGCAATGTCTTGGGGTCCTGTGATCACTTTTTGAGACCTTCTGACAAGCAAAGTCAATGGGGAGGCCTGATTCACTTAATAACTGTAGAACAGAATAAAAGAGTTAGAAGAGACCTTGGAGGTCTTCTAGTCCAACCTGCTGCTTAGGCAGGAAACCCTACACCACTTCAGACAAATCCAACATCTTCTAAAAAGCTTCTAGTGTTGGAGCATTCACAACTTCTGCAGGCAAGTTGTTCCACTGATTAATTGTTCCACCCTGTTTTCCCCAAAATAAGACATCTCCTGATAATAAGCCCAATCGGGCTTTTGAGTGCATGGGAATAAGGCCAAGCACTTATTTCAGGGTTCAAAAAATATAAGACAGGGTCTTATTTTTGGGAAAACACGGGTAACTGTCAGGAAATTTCTCCTGAGTTCTAGGTTGCTTCTTTCCTTGATTAGATTTCACCCATTGCTTCTTGTCCTGCCTTCAGGTGCTTTGGAGAATAGCTTGACTCCCCCTTCTTTGTGGCAGCCCCTGAGATATTGGAACACTGCTATCATGTCTCCCCTAGTTCTTCTTTTCATAACTAGACATACCCAGTTCCAGCAACCGTTCTTGATATGTTTTAGCTTCCAGACCCCTAATCATCTTTGTTGCTCTTCTCTGCACTCTTTTTAGCATCTCAACATCTTTTTTATATCGTGGTGACCAAAACTGGATGCAGTATTCCAAGTGTGGCCTTACCAAGGCATTATAATGTGGTATTAACACTTCATGTGATCTTGATCTGTCCCTCTGTTTATGCAGCCTAGAACTATGCTGGCTTTTTTGACTGTGTCAAGAATGGTTGCAAAACAGGACCAAATTTATTTAACAACAACTTAGCAACAGAAGTTTGGGGCTCCACTGTGGTCATACGTCAAGGACTATCTGAATTCTTTAAAAAAAAACAAAAAAACAATTGATAAGTGTTGCACCAAACCCTATTTCACACCAAGATTGATTAATACATCAGTACAGAATGGAAGACGAGAATTAGGACCAGGATTGTTGGAGTCAGTGACTCTGAAAAAACGAGTTACATAAACTACCAGAGAAAATGTTGCAGTTCTCTGCCTCCGACAGAAACAGTAGGCAGAAACAAGGGGGGAAAGGAAGACGTACTTTATGTTTGCCTTCAGCAACCAGAAATGCTAAGTACTATATCATTAGCATGCTTGCTTTTGTAGAATATTTCATTCTGGATGTTTTTATAAGACATTTAAAATGTGTTCCTGTTAAGAGGGGAAAACAACAACAGAATTTTAGGTGCTGAAAATTGTATGCATATTAAAAGCAGGAAAGCAGAAAGCAGAAACTGAATGACTACTCCATAGACAATCAAAATTATATGAAGAAGAAAAGGAGGAGGAGAGGGGGAGGAGGAGAGGGGGAGGGGGAGGAAGAGGAGAATTGTGGGGTCCTTGGTACTCTATGAACTTGGTGGTTTTCTTGCAGATGTTTCAGTGCCCAATCTACCCAAATATCTGCAAGAAAACCATCAAGCTCAGAGAACAGCAAGGATCCCTAACTTCAACCATGAACTTAATTGATATTGTGCATACTCCTAATAATTAGCGTTGGGGATGTATTTCCAACTTTTTAAAAAAAGATAAATAAATAAAAATAAACTAGTGAAATAAAGAAATAAAAGAAGGGGGAAAGAGGAGGAGGAGAGAAGGAGGAGGAGGAGGAGGAAGAGAAGAAGAAGAAGAAGAAGAGGAAGAGGAAGAGGAGGAAGAGGAGAAGGAGGAGGGGGAGGAGAAGGAAAAGAGGAAGAGGAAGAGGAGGAGGAGGAGGAGGAGGAGGAGGAGGAGGAGGAGGAGGAGGAGGAGGAGGAAGAAGAAGAAGAAGAAGAAGAAGAAGAAGAAGAAGAAGAAGAAGAAGAAGAAGAAGAAGAAGAAGAAGAAGAAGAAGAAGAAGAAGAAGAAATAATGAAGAGGAGGAGCAGGAGGGGAGCCCAGTGATTCTATAAGGGAAGAATATTGATCCTGCCCTTCTTACCAGACATTGTTAAAAGACACTCTTAAAGGGAGGGGAAATTCCCATGCTTTTGCATGAAAATAATTTGTGAGCTGAGCTAGGAGTCAAATCGCTCAAAGGAACAAATCCCCTTTAATTCTCTGAAACCAGCTGAAGAGTGACAGCAGCTTTCATCACTGAACGATGTCAGTATAACTTTTAGAAAAGTTTTGCAGTGCCCAGATGAAGTTTTCCATCTCTTCCCCGTTCCCACCCCATTGCTCTCTCTTGCTCTTTCATTCTATCTCTCCCGGAATTCACAATCAAAGAAATGTACACAGATTCCACCACCGTTCTGAATCATTCTTATCCTAATATTATACCTGATTGCAATCATAACCCAATTGGTTCACCCTTCTGATTGCTGGAGCCAAACTATTTAAAAGGAGGGATCATTATTCCTTATTATTCAGGGTCTTCATTCTTGGGACCGAATCAAATGCACAGCATCTTCTCTTCTTGCTAATCGTTAAAATTAAAGGATTCCTGATTTCCAGTAAATCAAAGTCCCATTATTTTCTTTAACAACCTGTTTATAAAGTCACTGCCACCCCTGCAAGATTATCATTTTTTAAGTTGCCGTTCCAGATTACTATTTCATTAAACTATTATTGCTCCACTTTTTTTTTTTTTGTATTAGGAGCATTTCGTTTTGATTGCAAGGGGTGATTTTCTTTTCCATCGTCAATGGAGGGTTTCTTCTTCCCCTCCTTCCTGCTTGACTTCAATGCTCTCCCTGCATCGTTTCTGAATCCTTGACATATAATCATGTTCTGGTTCTCTTTTTGACACTTGATTAGGCTGCATCGCAAGGATATGACATTGCTTAATGGCAACTTGTAACCCAGGCTTTTATTGATGCCTTTGGCATGTGTGTGACATTTCCTGGGTTCACTGGTCTTCTGTATTATGATAAGCCTTGGAAAGCATCATGCTAAAAGAATAGTTCAGAATTCACATGTATTTCACTGCCTTCAAAAGAAATAGTGGCAGACAGTAATTAAGTATTGTCATTGTCTCTGGAGATTGTCAGTCATCCAGCTCATGTCCCAAAGGTGCTTTAAACATATGGAATGAGTTGCCTCCAGAAGTTTACATGCTCCAAACACTGGAAGGTTTTAAGAAGAGATTGGACAACCATTTGTCTGAAATGGTAGAATGGAGTGGAGTGGAGTGGAGTGGAGTGGAGTGGAGTGGAGTGGAGTGGAATGGAATGGAATGGAATGGAATGGAATAGAATGGAATAGAATAGAATAGAATAGAATAGAATAGAATAGAATAGAATAGAATAGAATAGAATAGAATAGAATAGAATAGAATAGAATTTTTTATTGGCCGAGTGGGATTGGACACAGAAGGAATTTGTCTTGGTGCATACGCTCTCAGTGTACCTAAAAGAAAAGATACGTTCATCAAGAATCATAAGGTACAACACTTAATGATAGTCATAGGGTACAAATAAGCAATCAGGAAGCAATATCAATATAAATCTTAAGGATATCAGCAACAAAGTTACAGCCATACAGTCATAAGTGGGAGGAGATGGGTGGTGGGAACGATGAGAAGTTTAATAGTAGTGCAGACTTAGTAACTAGTTTGACAGTGTTGAGGGAATTATTTGTTTAGCAGAGTGATGGCGTTTGAGAAAAAACTGTCCTTGTGTCTAGTTTTTCTGGTGTTCAGTGCTCTATAGGGTATAGGGTTTACTGCTTGCTCAGGGGGTTGGATTAGAAGACCTCCAAGGTCCCTTCCAATTCCGTTATTCTATTATTCTTTGTTTTTACTGGAAGCCGTTTTGCTTTCTCCAGAGAGAACTGAAGAAGCTGCTTGGTTGAGAAGCAAAAGATCTTCAAGCAAAAACAAAGAAAGTCCAGTTGCCATTTGAAATAGCACCTTTGGGACAAGCATTGTCACAGGATGTCTCGCTTCTCATCCAAGAAGCTTCTTCAGTTCTGACTGGATGGTGGGGAAGAGAACAACCGTGAGCTGGATGACTGACGACCTCCATAGGCACCTAGACAAGCATTGTTACTGTTTTCTTCTCTTCCACACATTGGACAATGTTGGAATTGTAGGATCCAGCGTGGTGTTTGGGTAATTTTTCTCCTGCGTTGTGAAAAGGTTTTGTAATTGTAGTTGCCGGCATAGTAGTCTTCTCTCAGAGTTGTCTCTCTGTTGCAATCAGTAGATAATTCAGTCTATATCATACTGTATGTATGCAGAGTAGCACTCTTTGTTGTGATCAACAATCAACAACAAGGTATAGTGTTGACTGTAAGGCATTGTGGGTTTTTTTTTCTCTTCCGCTCTTGAAGATGTCCATGGTGGCAATAAGATATTCCATAATATTCATGGAGGGAAATAGGGCAATTATGTTGTTGTTTATGATGATGATTGATGGTGATGGTGATCATAGGAAAAGCAGAATTTTTAGCTTGGCTACCAAAAAAAAAGAAAAAAAAAGAAAAAGAAAAGAGGGGAGAAAGAATTATATCCCAATATTTCATCTTAGTTATTAAGAGATCTTTGGACAATGCTTTGAGGAAGAGAGGAGTGAATAACAATAATAGAGTTGGAAGAGACCTTGGAGATCTTCTAGTCATTGAAGTCAGACTAGCTGGGCCACCAAGGTTGAGGACCACTACATTATAGGATAAATCCTAGCAGAAGTTCCACATGTAGTTATGTCAAACTACAGGCACAATTTTTCGATCAATGATCTACACCTGGGGTGTCAAACTCGGTTTCATTGAGGGCCACATCAGGGTTGTGTTTGACCTCAGAGGGCCGGGGGAGCATGGCTGGCAACTGTGGCCAGGGGAGACATGGTCATGGTGGGCGTGACACAGGACTCATGTCAGGGCCTTAAGTTTGACACCCCTGATCTAAACAAATCCTCCTTTCCCCCACTGAACTGCCTTTGCCCCCCCCTTTGCATGTATGTCATTGCAAGGCTGAAGAACTCCTCAGATGTCATTTAAAGGGGTGTCATTTACATTCTTCTGATCGATACCAAAAATATAATAGATTGATGCCTGCTTGGATGGGAGACCACCAAGAATCCCCTGGGCTATAGAATAGACTGGGGAGAAGAAGACGAAGACGAAGACGAAGACGAAGACGAAGACGAAGACGAAGACGAAGACGAAGACGAAGACGAAGAAGAAGAAGAAGAAGAAGAAGAAGAAGAAGAAGAAGAAGAAGAAGAAGAAGAAGAAGAAGAAGGCAAAACACTTCAGTCCTGTTGCCAAGGAAACTGCACAGATAGGTCCATGCAGCCAGCCTCATGGGAGTCTTTACCTTTTATCTTTTATACAATTTTCTTAGCAGAAGAAGAGAGCTTTACGCTGCAGGAAATGAAAAATAACCCAGGGCCATTTTGCCAATGTATGGGGTAGTTGAATAAATTAGAAAGAGGAAATGAAAAAAAAAATTAGATATTTTCATTGGGAAGGATTGCATTTGCTAACAGTAAAAACACATTCATTGGGGTCGGAGATAGTAAAGTCATGAGCCAACATTTTCAGAAATCTCATCTCTCTCTCTCTTTTTTTCCCCCCCTTGCTTAATGATTGTTCATCCCAAATTGAAAGTTTCCAATCTGCAAAATCAGTTTCTAGTGCAGACCTGCAGTTTTTTTCCCAGCGTGCATTATATCGCCTTGCAGTGGTTTCATTAAGAACTGGCTATCTCAAGAATAATCACACTGCAATTTATATGGCTGAAAAAGGAGTGGGTAGCCTTCCAAAATATCTAATTCAGGAGTGTCAAAGTCAAGGCCAAGGGACAAGATTTGGCCTTAAGGGGGCTTCGATCAGGCCCGCAGGGCCACTCTGGAAACAGCAAAGGACTGGCCTGTGGTGCCTCTGCCAGCAAAAATGGAGCTCGGGAAGGCTGCCTACAGCCCTCCTGAACTCCATTTTCACTAGCGAAGGGCTGCAGGAGGAGGTCGCAGCTGAAAACAGAGCTCGGATGCCCGTTTTCACTGTCAGAGCACTCAGGCATTGACACAAGTGACCTCAAGCCAGCCACACTCACACTGGCCACACCCACACTGGTCAAACACAACCCTGATGTGGCCTTCAATGAAATCGAGTTTGACACCCCTGATTAAATTCCTCTTCGTGTCAGCATGGAGTTCAATTCTGAATTTATATGCGGGAGGAAATATGAATATTATAGTTATTGTCATCATCTCTCCCAGAAGAACAACTGTGAAGATGTTCAAAATCTAAACAAGCCAACTCATCCACCTGCACTGTTTGCAAAATAAATAAGTGTGACATCGAGGAGGCTAGGTGGGCACATTTGTTAAAATGCAGAATTATAGGTGAAGTCTTCCCATGGCCAGGAATTTTGATCTTGACCAGCTCAAGGTTGTCTCAGCCTTCCATCCTTCCAAAGTTTGTAAGATGAGGACCCAGAGTGTTGGGGGCAAAGTGCTGACTCTGTAAACCGCGTAGACAAGGCTGTACAGCACTAAGGAGCTGTATACATGTCTAAGTGCTATTGCTATTTCTCCTATCTATCATGGAGGAGGAGGAGGAGGAGGAGGAGGAGGAAGAGGAGGAGGCAGAGGAGGAGGAGGAGGAGGAGGAGGAGGAGGAGGTGGAGGAGGAGGAGGAGGAGGAGGAAAAGAATCAGTGGTGGGTTGCTACCGGTTCGCCCTGGATCAGGAGAATGGGGAAAAAAAACCAAGACACTTCTGGCTTCATCTATCATCTGTCTGTCTGTCTGTCTGTCTGTCTATACAGCCTTCCCAAGCTCCATTTTTGCTGGCAGAGGCACCACAGGCAGGGCGGGTGGCTCTGCCCACCCATCCAGACATTTCTGTGCATGCACAGAAGCATTGCGCATGCGAGCGAACTGGTAGCGGCCAAAATTGAAACCCACTACTGAAAAGGATGTTTCTAATGAGCCCTGGTTGCACAGTGGTTAGGATGCAGTATCGCAGACAAACTCTGCCCACAGCCAGGAATTCAATCCTGACCAGCTCAAGGATTGACTCAGCCTTCCATTCTTCCAAGGTTGGTAAATGAGGAGTCAGATTGTTGGGGGGAGGGCAAGAGGCGGACCACTTAGAGAGTGGTATAAAGCGCTGTGCGGTGGTATATAAGTCTAAGTGCTATTACTATCGCTATCTTGAAGCACGCCTAGTGCCTTTAAATGCATCGCCAAGAATGATCCCTCACGAAAAGGTTGGTGAAAATGAAAATAAATGACACGGGATGCCTAACTGACATCAGAGGAAGCACTGCAGCATATGAAAGCCAAGCAGCTTTATTCCAGCACAATTTCACGCACTTCAGCCTATTTTACTCAAGTTCACAAAGCATTACCTTCAGTTAGGGAGCCGCTCTAGGTCCAGTAAGCAGTAGGGAAACCCAGTTGCAACAGAAACTTAGTGCCATGATAATGCAGAGCAAAGCTAGAAACATAAAAACAAAACCCCATTAATTTCACTGACTTGGATAAGCCTCTTTCTTGAATTGCTCAGCTTTTGAACTATAAATGGTCATAATAAGGGCAGCATGAATACAGAACCAGGTGAGATCAGGTGAAGTACCATAACCGTTCACCGTAGTAGTTATAACAGCAAAGGGAATTGTGTAGCAAAGTACACCGGAGCTCTTTCCTACTGTTTGGCTATGACTTTAATCATGGGCTTCTGCATTATTTATGTGTTTATTTATTCATTTCATTAGATTTGTATTCTACCTCTTAGTTTAAGATGTTGAGCATAGAACTCTCTCCATAAGGTAGAGTTGGTTATAAGTTAATTGCTGGCCCCAGTGAGACTCTGTGGCTGATGGTGGATTTAAACTGATGTTTTGTGAATCCTTCTGCTACATTAGCTGTCACTTGATGCCTGACTTTTAAACTGCCTTCTTACTATATATTTATATTTCCTAATTGGAAGCACTTCCACCCAATAATTTTGAGCTAGTTTTAAAGCAATTCTAGACCTCAACGATCCGGTGACGCCAGCTACATTGTCCAACACAGTTAATTTATTTCTAACTCAACTCTGGCATATTTCAAATGGCAGACAAGTTATGATTTTTGAATTTTGTTCCAGTCTACTTGGATTGTAACAGTAAAAGCATTTTTAGACAATTGCTGGAGGTCTGCTAAGCTTGGAAACAATGTTTTTATTGTCCTCTTTCCAAAAACTGGGTTTCAAGTTTTTTGATGGGAATGGTGGCTTAGCGGCTTTGCAGCTTTCTCTCATAAGAAATACTGAGATTCGGAGCAGCGAGTGAGTGACCATATCCCAAAATATAATTTAAAAGTATGGATGAGATTATTCCTTTTAAAAGATGGCTCTGTAATCATTCATGAGACAAATCTGTTATGAAACCAGAAGAGGGGATAACTCTCACTCTGCTCATTCCCCATTTTTCAGAAAGACTCGTCGCTCCCGGGTAACTCCCCTCTTGCGCGAGCTGCACTGGCTCACGGTGGTCTTCTGGGTGTGTTTCAAGGTGCTAGTCACCATCTTCAAAGCGCTCCATGGCTTAGGACCGGGATAGCTACAGGACCGCCTTCTGCCACTGAATATCTCCCACCGTCTGATACGCTCTCACAGAGGGCCTCCTCAGCGTGCTGTCAGCCAGACAATGTCGGCGGGCGACCCCCCAGGAGAAGAGCCTTCTCTGTGGAAGCTTCTGCCTTATGGAATGAACTGCCCCCGGATATAAGAAAGATTCCCGACCTCCGTCGGGCTCTGAAGACTCTGTTGTTTCACCAAGCCGGCCTGATTGAATAGATTAATTTTAGTGGGTTTTAAATTGGTTTTAACGGGGTTTTAATAAGGGGTTTTAAATAACGGCCAAATAGCTTTAACTTATTTTAGTAGTTTTAATTTTTGTGTGGACTGTTTTAATATGGCTGTGAACCGCCCTGAGTCCCTCCGGAGAAGGACAGTATAGAAATGCAATAAACTGAAACTGAACTGAAAGATACTTGAGTATTCATTCCAACTTTGAATATTCTTGGAGTGGTGCCATATTTTTTTTATTCATTTCCCTCTGTTCTTAAGTTTCAAGGCTGATCCAGTTTCTGGATAAGATGAGGATGAATCAGAATTAGAATAGTAGAATAGAGCTGGAACAGATCTTGGAATCTACTCGTCCAGTCCCCTCTCAAGCAGGAGATCCTATACCAAGGGTCAGCAACCCACGGCCCTGGAGGCACATGTGGCTCTTTCATCCCTCTGCTTTGGCTCCCTTTTTGATAGGGTTTTCGGTTGGGATGGGTAGAGGAAAAAGGATGTTGTGCTAGGAGGAGACTCTGGTGGGGGAACCGATTTCCAGTCAGCAGAGGAAAAAGGATGCCATGCTAGGAGGAGACTATCGTGGGGGAACCGGACTTCCGGTCAACTCCAAAGTTGAACGGGGTCTTCCAGTTAGGACCTTTGTGGCTCTTTGAGTGTTTAAGGTTGCCGACCCCTGTCCTATACCATATTCAGACAAATGGCTATCCAGTCTTTTCTTCAAAACCTTCACTGATGAAGCTCTCACAACTTCTGAAGACAATCTGTTCCACTGGTTAATTGTCTTCCCTATTAGGAAGTTTCTCCTCAATTCCAGGTTGCTTCTCTCCTTGATTAGTTTCCATCCATTGTTTCTTGTCCTGCCCTGGCCTAGAGGTGGAGCTCTCGCCTCACAATCAGGAGGCTATGAGTTCGATCCTAGGTAGAGGCAGATATTTCTATCCCTGCGCACAATGAGAATAAATCTGCTGCAAACTCCGTATTGGTGACAAGAAGGGCAGCCGGTCAATAAACATTCGGCTCCATTCAGTTGCATAATCCCATTCAAGGGATTATGGAGTTGTTAAACGACAAAGAAGAAGTTTCTTGTCCTGCCTTCTGGTGCTTTGGAAAATAAATTGCCATCTCTTTGTGGCAGCTTCTCAAATACTGGTTCAAATAACTTCACTTCAACCGCAGCCACCATGCACACATAATACTCTATATGACAAAAACTGGTTGTTAAGCACTGGGACTTTTACCGTATTTTTCCGTGTATAAGACACACCTTTTTTCCCCCTAAAAGGGGGTGAAAATTTGGGTGCATCTAATACACCGAATGTGGCCCACCCACCCACTGGCCCCCACCCTTTGGCCTCTGCCTCCCAGCAATTTACCTCCTTGCAGCAAGCAGCAAGAAGAAACAGCCCACTTCAGCTTCAGCACAGCCTAATTAACACAAGTTGATTGTCCATTGAATCAGCCTCCCGACTCTCAGCTGTTTCAGGCTGCAGGGATTGTCATTGTCTCTTGCTGCGTGAGCCTCTGCTGTTTCCTGCAAGGAGGTAAATTGCTGGGAGCAGATTTTTTTTTCTCCTTGTGCTAATCAAGCTATGCTGAAAACGAAAATGAAAGTAAAGCAGGATATTTGCTGTTTGCTGCAACAAAGCAAAATTGCTGGGAGGCAAAGGCAGATTTCTTTTTCTTGTTTTCCCCACCAAAAAAGGTAGCTGCGTCTTACAGTCTGGAGCGTCTTATCCTCCGAAAAATACGGTAGTTGTTCTTCAGCCTGAACAGAGGTCTCTTCCTTTTCCAATAACTTCAAGTAAAACTTTTTTGTTCCGTATCACAGATGAGTATTATTTGCTACTAATATTGATGCTTGTCCTCTCTTTTCCTCTTATTTGTTTACTGTATTCAAACAAAAACTTGGATATTCTGTGGGTTTCACTCTGATAACAAAGCCAGAGCTGGCAAGAGAGGTTTTTAGAGACTTGATCTCATGCAATAAGTAAAGAGTAAGATAGACCACAATCTTCCCCATGCTATTTAATATTAGTATGAAGCTTCTGGAAGCAATCATAAAGAGATTTGGGCAAGTGCTATCTGTATGCTGTATGATAGCAGCATAGCCTATTCCTTTCTTTTATCTGAATTGGGAAAGGTTGCACATATCTTTTATTTTTATTGCAGAAATACGGAGAGCAGCATTAAAAGAGGCTTCCTAACCCTCCGCACTTCAAAAAGGGCTAGACATTACATTATAAATAAAAGCAGTTCCCAAAACTTTTGGCTATCTGTGAACTTCTTGAGCGGCTCATCTTCATGCTGGTTTTTGGATGATTTACAGATACAGATTAAAAGAGTTGGAAGGAACCTTGTAGGTCATCTAGCAGTTCAACTGTCTGCCCAATCAGGAGACCCTACACCATTTCTGACCAAGGGCAGTCCAGTCTCTTCTTGAAAGCCTACAGTGATGAAGTTGCCTACACAACTTCAGAAGGCAACTTCTGTTCCATGGGTTGATTGCTCTCAAGGTTAGAAAATTCCTCCTTACTTCTAGGTTGAATCTCTCCTTGATCAGTTTCCATCCATTCTTCCTTGTCTGGCCTTCAGGTGCTTTGGGAAATAGCTTGACCCCTTCCTCTCTATGGCAGCCAGTATGGTATAACTCTATGGCATAAGGTACAGCACTTAATGAAAATTGTAGGGTACAAATAAGCGATCAAATCATACTAGGAGACAATCAATATAAATCATAAGGATACAAGCATCAAGGTCACAGTCATGCAGTCATAAGTGGGAGGAGATGGATGATAGGAATAATGACAAGATTAATAGTAATGCAGACTTAGTACCTAGTTTGACAGTGTTGAAGGAATTATTTGTTTAGCAGAGTGATGGCGTTGGGGAAAAACTGTTCTTGTGTCAAACTTTTCTGGTGTGCAGTGCTCTATAGCGTCGTTTTGAGGGTAGGAGTTGAAACAGTTTATGTCCAGGATGGGAGGGGTCTGTAAATATTTTCACAGCCTTCTTTTTGACTCGTGTAGTATACAGATCCTCAATGGAAGGCAGTGTCACTGTGTTTTTATATTTACCAGCAGAGCTATTATTTCTGGACTGTCAGACTTACCGTAGTTAAATTTCTTATCAGCACCTACTGCGCATGTACTGCATTCCTTTGTACTTCTTCTAGAAAACCTTCCTTTGTTCTCCAGCCAGCTAAGGTCAGGCTGGGGATTCTTTGCCAACATGTAATCTAATTTAGATAGTGAGATGTTTTCATTTTCTGATAATAAATATGGATTTAATTAGAAGATGTATTCCGGTTTTATTGATCAAAGTATACAGAAGGATAAAAGCCACGATCCAACTCAAAATGAGGGCGATTACCCCACGCAAGGTAACGGGGCTGATTGCCACTCTGACAGGCAGGTTGGTAGCCATTGTTATTGCTGTAGCAAAATGGTACCAATAACATATATTCATAAAGAGCTAGATGTACCTTAATGATTTTTTTCAGTAGTTACTTTATAAGGCGATTGGCTGCTACTGGCCGGTCTCATTGCACCATTGGGTAATATTGATTATTATTGATTATTCTCTTGGATGCGTGCCAAGTATAACTCAAAATCAGAGGTGGTCTTCGGTTTGGACTAGTTTCGGCAAACCGGTAGTGGCAAACCACAATCCCGTCCTATATCGCTGTGGTTTTGATGCCGCTGTCATGCACGGATGGCATGCACGAGTGAATTGCTGCATTTTGTGACACCACATGCATGTGCGGACAGCATGCACAAGTGAAGCAAGCATGCATATGCACCCACTCACATTTCAGGTGCTGGGCAAACCGGTTGCTACAGTATGTGAAGCCCGCCTCTTCTCACAATGGTGTTCATCAAACGTGAAAGTCCATCAGCTTTGCTGCTGCATTGCAAGGGCCAGCTCAAGATGAAGCTCTTAGATTCTGAGACACGCATTAATCAGACCCTGCAACTCTACCACCCATCGCTACCCATCAATCCTATCATCAGCAGTGACAGGCAAGATGCTGTGGGTTTTTTTTTTTTTTTTTTTTGAGTGCCTTATTTGGGGACTGCTCCTTTCTTTCAGAACAATGATTGGTCTTCCCAGTAGAGCAGAAGATTGGTGTCGAACAGCATGGAGTTTTGATTGAATGCCTCGCTAAATCAGGCGCAGTGGCCATCCCCATCAAAATGCACTTCCTATTCCCCACAATTCAAACATTATTCATCTCTGGTAAAAGGTACGTATTACATTACATTTGTTTTCTTTTCAGTAATCTGCTGGTCGCTTCAAAAGAGTCGCAGGAGAAATATGAAAAGGAAAACGCATTTCCAGTCATTATCTTTGCAGGCATACACCAGAGAGCAGCAAATCAGTGGAATTTAGTGGATCCATGCTGGTCAACCATTAGCACTGCTATTTCCAAAGCACAAAAGTTAATAAGTGCAGGTCTTTATTTTATGATAATGAAGACCTTCTTTTTTAAAAAAAAAAAAAGCTTTTGAATGACAAGCACCAGTGAAGACAAGAAAAGGCAAGTGAAAAATCAAGTTTTTGATTAGAGAGCAGATCTTCTTGGAGGACAAACATTGAAAAGAATAAATCTTTATCCTAACATCAGAGGAATATTATTAAGAAGGCATTTCTGATGTCGCCCTCTCGCTTATTTTTCGGTATTGTCATCATGAGTCACACAGTGATTTAGATTGCTTTGGAAAGGAAGCAAATCATATAAATGTTGGCTTGTCAAAGTGCTGGAAATGGAGAAGTCTAAGGAATTAATCTCCCTCCGCTTTACAAGTTTTTTTTTTTTTAAAAAAAGGGGTCATTTTTAATCCCCTTTCCAATTTTTCCTCAAAACACTTCAGGTTTTCCTAAAAAGCAAGTGAAACACTGAGATGGCAGCCAGATTTTGTTACTCCACAAATCGGAAGGACTGTCGGAATTAAACATATGTATTGGTTGTCCCAAAAGTGCTATTTCAAAAGGCATCTGGCCTTTCTTTGTTTTTTCTTGAAGATATTTTGCTTCAGATGGATGCAGATGGATTGTAGAACCTTGTCCTGTTAGACTTGTTCTCTATGTTGTGCCATGCATTTGTGAAGTGGTTGTTTTGTTTCTCCAATGTACAGATCTCTACATGCCTCACTGCATTGTACTGCACATATCAGATTGATCAGTTTGGGCCTGGGTGTTTTATTTATGGGGTGGAGAAGCTTCTGCCTTATTTGGGGTGTATAGTATGCATGTATATTATATTGGTTGAAAATCCTCCTGCAATATATGAAATTAATGACATTTGAAAGATAAATGCCACTGTTTTGAAGACAGCAAACAGAGAGCTTTGAAAGAGGGGTCAAAGACAGAGATTTGAGAGAGGGGTCTAAGTGAGTATCTACATTAAAATTGAACAGCCCTCTCTCAACAGAGGGGGAGGAAAATGACACCACTTTCTCCTGTTGTATCCCTCCTGCTGTTGAGAGAGGGCTATTCAACACAGTCTTTTCAACAGTTCCAAAAAAGGTTCAAGTTGCAAGGCTATTCAACTCAATCCTTTCAGCAGTTTCAAGAAGGTTCCACACCTATTTGCACTATTCAAGTTACCCTGAGGGCACAGATAAACCTCCAGATAGCCTCAACAACTTTAAGAAAGAGTGCTAACAACCAGATGACTGCTGGGAATACAATTTTTTCCATTCTCTATCATTTAGTCAGAATGGAAGAAAGAGTCTCAGATGACAACTGAAATATCTTCAAGAAAAAACAAGGAAAGTCCAGTTGCCTCTTGAAAAAGCATCTTTGGGACAACCATGACCTGAATGATTGAGAATCTCCACCAATACACAAACTGGTTGTCATAACTGCATTCAGAATTGATGGTCTTTGAATATTGTCTTCAAAAGGAAGCTCAAATTTGTGTTCAGCAAATGGATGATGATAGGTTAGGGTTTCTTTTTAGGGGTGGTGAAGGTCAGTGTGCCCCTTAAGCTAACAGAAGTTCCACACATTAAATCTAGAATATTGATAGGACTATCTTTTCTTTATTAGTTTTGGAAAAGAACCACAATTTTTCCCACCCTTTCTGACAGGTTAGAAAAATTACGGACACATGTTGTAAAAAACCATCATTATTATTATTATTATTATTATTATTATTATTATTATTATTATTATTATTATTATTATTATTATGGTTTGATAAATGGGAACTGACTCCCAATCACCCAAAATGCAATCGCATGACTTATGGGAGGGTTAGAGGAAGTTAGAAGTCCCTAACTTGTGGCCGCACAAGCGGTTATGGGAGCGACGTGGTGCTCCCATGTGGCTCCCCTCTTGCGCGAGCTGCACTGGCTCCCAGTGGTCTTCTGGGTGCGCTTCAAGATTCTGGTTACCACATTTAGAGCGCTCCATGGGATAGGACCAGGGTATTTACGAGACCGCCTTCTGCCACCAGTAACCTCTCACCGACCAGTACGCTCCCATAGAGAGGGGCTTCTCGGGGTGCCATCGGTCAAACAATGTCGGCTGGTGGCCCCCAGGGGGAGAGCCTTCTCTGTGGGGGCACCCACCATCTGGAACAAGCTCCCACCGGAATTACGGAGGATCTTGGATCTGTGCACTTTCCGCCATGCCTTTAAAACATTCTTATTTAAACAGGCGGGCCTGGCCTATCTTCCCTTTTTAAACTGTTTCAAATCTATCCTAAATTGGATGTTTTAAATTATTAGGCCAAAATATTTATTATATTCTAAATGTTTTTAACATTGTATTATATGCACTTCATCTGACTGTTCACCGCCCTGAGTCCTTTGGGAGTAGGGTGGTATATAAATTTAAATAAATAAATAAATAAATAAATAAATAAATAAATAAATAAATAAATAAATAAATAAATAAATAAATAAATAAATAAATAAATAAATAAATAAATAAATAAATAAATAAATAAATTTCAATACCATAAGTTGCTTTTGTGAAAAGTCCATTGTAACATTGAACTGTTCTTAAACAACCGGTCATAAGTGGAGGGGTTCCTGTACAGACTTATGCATTTATACAAATGAGAAATATACAGATTTAAAATAGAGCAATAATTAATTAGCCAGAGTGTTTATGAGTTTATAATTTTGAAACCTTAAATTGCATCACTGTATCTGCCTGACTTTATTTCACCTTAATGGTAGGAGCCAAGAGAAAGAGAAGGAAACAATTCTTTTGCTGTAATAAGTTAAAAACTATCCAAAGACTCAAGCATATTAAAAGTAAACTGTATCAATTAGTGCTTACACACTCTAATCCATAATGTCAGACATTTATATGCGCTGTAGTAAAGATGCTGATAATTGTTGATGACTATACGGGCACATAATCAGTCTGATCAATAAACGTATCAGACTGCTTAGGAATGCTTAAAACGGAGATTAGCATGAAGTGTCTAATCAATAATTTAGCCTTTACTAATACGAAAACCAGACACAACACTTCATGTAGTGTTATTCAGTAAAAGTCATCTCTAAAGAATTATTTTCATTTTCTTTCTATTCTCCTTGAATGGAATTGTTACCCAAATTAACGAGCTGGCTTCTTATTACCTTACCAAGGAGATACTCTTCAGTGTCATTTGTTTCCTTAAAGAAACACTTCTTCCCTGTAAAGAGGCCTACAAAAACTCATTGTCTAAGAAGAGAGACCTTTGTTTGAAGGCTGATGCACAAAGCAGAACTATTTGGCTTAAAAATAAACTTGAAAACGAGCCAAATGTTTAATAAATTCACCAAAGAAAGATGTGTGTGTGTGTGTGTGTGTGTGTGTGTGTGTAGTGTTCTTCTATTGAAGCACCTGGTCTACCCCAATATGGGAGGGAGCATACTGCTTCCCTTTTGCCTTTGAGCCACAAGTTCTCCTCCCTTCGTCAGCTTGAGCCAGGGGAGAGATTACGTGTTTTCCTATTGAGGCACCTGGTCTACCCCAGCATGTGGGAGGGAGAATATTGCACCCCTTTCACCTTTCAGCTCCAATCCAGGAGCCCTCAAGTATTTATATCACATTTATGACAAACCATTTTATACCAAATTTATATTGCACTGATAAAGAAATAAAGGGAAACTAGTATAGATCTACTTCAAGCTATTTAGCTCTCATCAGCTAGCCATACCTTAATATGCTGCCTGCATATTAGGCAGTTGTATTAACCTCTGAGCCACAAGTTCTCCTCCCTTTATCAGCTTGAACCAGGGGAGAGATTAAGGTTAAGTTAAACACTTCATCTCTCCCCTGGCTCAAGCTGATAAAGGGAGGAGAACTTGTGGCTCAGAGGTTAATACAACTGCCTAATATGCAGGCAGCCCAAGTTCAAATCCAAGTAAGGGTATGGCTAGTTAGGTACTGAAACATCTGAAAGCAAACAACCAAACTCAAGAGAGCACCAAGACACTCCACAGCTTAATCCTGAGCTACAGATATTTTCTGTAGAGAATAACAAGTCCTTTCATGTGGTGACGCAGTGGTTAGAATGCAGTATTGCAGGCTAACTCTGCCCACTGCCCACAGTTCGATTCCTTCCATCCTGACTGGCTCAAAGTTGACTCAGCCTTCCATCCTTCTGAGATCGGTAAAATGAGCACCCAGATTGTTTGGGGGGCAAGATGCTGACTCTGTAAACCGCTTAGAGAGAGCTTTAAAAGCTCTGTGAAGTGGTATATAAGTCTAAGCGCTAGTGCTGTTCATGTGAATATGGATATGACCTCCGAATTGTTGATTCTCCCGCATGATTATTTCAAATGGTGCATTGTCTTTCCTTCACTGACTTGACTTTAGGTACTTTTAGAGTCTAATACTACTTTGGAATATTTTGGAGAGGCCTACATTCAGATGCATGGAAACTCATACCAAATTGAACAAGAAGATAGAAAAAGACTAATGGAGCTGATCAGAATAAAGGTTTGGAAATAGAAATAACAAGGGGAAAACATGAAAAGAGGTCTATAGTGCACCCCCGACTAGACCAATGCCTCCTACAATATAATGGCTATAACTGTGGGTTTTTTTCTTCTTTAACCTAAATAAAAAAATCTTTTCAACTAAAGAATCTCAGTGTCCAATGACCAGCAATAACAAATGAAACTCTATTCAAGATCTCTTATTAAAGGGAACCAAGAAAGCAAATATGATCTTCGTTTGAAATATGACATGTCATACTCACCGCCTCTCTCAAGCAAGCCGGCTGGTCCTTTGTTCCTCATTATATGTTTTATTATTTATAATGAAGTTTGTAATAAATTGGAGGCTGGCGCTGGTTGAAAGGAGAAATGAACTCCTAGAGATGTGCTTTTGTTAGAGGGGGAAAAGGGGCAGCTATTGTCCACTATTCTTTTTTCCCCCTTTTCTTTTGTTATTAAATTTGAAATAAATGCAATGCTATTGAAAGGCTGGCCTGTGCACTCTGAAAAAGAAAAAAAAAAGTCCTTCAAACTCTTTCTCTAATGGACCTTACAAATAGATCTTCAGCTTCAATTATCTACAGCATCTATTAAAGTTTTCTCCCCCTCCCTCTCATCTATCTATCTATCTATCTATCTATCTATCTATCTATCTATCTATCTATCTATCTATCTATCTATCTATCTATCTATCATCTATCTATCTATCATATGCCACCCATCTTTTTTTAAAAAAAATTAGATTTATATGCTGCTCTTCTCCGGACACTCAGGGCGGCTTACAATGCGTTAAGCAATAGCCTTCATACCTTTGTATATTTTTTATACAAAGTCAGCTTATTGCCCCCACAAACCAGGTCCTCAATTTTACCTACCTTAGAAAGGATGGAAGGCTGGGTCAACCTTGAGCCTTGAACTTGCAATAATTGCAGACAGCTGAATAACAGGCTACTTATCCTGTTGAGCTATCTGAGACTCTTGCAGTTCAAGGCAACAAATGTAGATTTGCACACCTGTCACCTCTCTCAAGGAAGCTGCATAAAAGATGGTGGAAGGAGCCCATTGAGTATGGCTGAAGAGTCTGACCTTCCTTATACAACTTGGAGGCCCTAAATGTAAAAATATGCTCAGGTGGAGGTGAATGAATAATAAGAGGCTGTGTGAATGTGGAGAGACACAGAGCCTGGCCCATCTGCTGGTATGTCGGTTATTACCAAAAACATGTACCAACAGTGAGTTATTTTTGGCCAAGAATGTAGCTTCATTCTAATAGTTTAAAGTTTGATCTAGTAGGAGGAGGAGGAGGAGGAGGAGGAGGAGGAGGAGGAGGAGGAGGAGGCTACTTTCTTCTTGCTTATTTGCTTCTGGATCCAATTCAAGATGCTGGCTGTCACCTTTAAAGGCCTATGTGGCTTGGGATGAGGTTATTTAAAGGACCATCTTTTCCCAGTTACATTTACCCAAGACACAAGTTCTGGGAAGTAGGGTATGGTACAGGTCCCTTCTATCAAGGAAGTCCACCTAGTGTGATCAAGAAGAACGGGCTTCTCCATGGCATCTCCCTTTCTGCAGAGATAAGATTTTCCCCATTTTGATACTCATTTGAAAACTCTGAAGATGTGGTCTTGCCAGTGAGTTTGGAGTCCCCAGGCTGTTATGGATCCAACAAGCAGTTTGTTTGATTGTTGTTGCCAGGAGAGTGAAGGTTCATTGGGTTTCATATTTGTGGTTTTGCTTCTGTAAATCACCCAGAGTCACCATGTATTGGGTAGCTATTTGAATTTTCTTAACAGATAACAAAATAAACAAATAAGCAGCTAAGAACAAGAATAGTGACACTAACAAAACATCACAATAATGAAACCAAAAAGCCCCCGTGAATGATTTATAAAACCGTACATACCTCCTGACATTTGTAAGGTGACTTTGTATTTTCACATCATAGGATACAAAGAAAGATGAAAAGCCTGAACAGATTTTATTGCAATAGAAAAAGAATGGAGATTTTCATCTCATATGCAGAAGGCCGTCTGCAGCAGAATTTGGACCCATTTAATGAGAAATAGACTATCAGTCAGATCGTACCAGTTGTTCCGACCACTGGCTGGGGCTGACCACCTGCCCCCATGCTATCCCATCCTATATATCGCTCTCTCTGGCTTGCTAGCCCCACCCATGCAGTCCAGCTGATTTCTGTGCCTCTGCCACTCTACTCACTGCAGCTGCCCGAAAAGGTGTGCTGGAAGCAGCGTGCATGAAATCACTGTGCGTTTGAAGCTGCGTGCACCCTCAAGCGCTCACATTTTCGGTTCTGCACTAGATGAACAGGTTGTTAAATTATGTGAATCCCACCTCTGCTATTAGTAGTCAATATGAAGCCACACTCCATATTCCTGTAGTCCTAAGAAGAAACCTGAAATGGAACACAAAGGAAATTTTGGTTTTGAGGCTTTAAAAACGGACAGCATGTTGATCAGCAGAAGCTCAGAAAATCAAAGCACATGTTGCAACAAATAAGGAGTAAGAGGTGGCGGGGGAAGGCTTATATGGATGATGGGCTGTCCTTTATAAGCTACAACATTTTGTTTTTATTAGCAATATTTTGTCCTTTATTAACTACATCAGAGGACATAATCTGCTCTTTCTTGCTATTCTCCCCATTAACTAAATCCCATCCATCACAGTTTGGTATCTGTAGGAGATAAGCAAGCTCAGCCTGAGGAAGGGTCAAATGCATTATCAGTTTGGAATCTCTACATCCCTGTCAAAGATGTAAGGGCAGCCCCCCCTTGAAGTCTGTTGATCCTTATCTGGCACTAATTTGCCTTGGCCGCTAGTAGTTCACATTCTTGTGCATAGGAAGCATGAAATTAACTCATCGTATTTTTGAACTCGACCCTGGCTTCTCGACCCTGACTTCTCGCACCTCATATTAAGAGCCATGGTTGGTGCAGTGGTTAGAATGCAGTACTGCAGTCTACTTCTGCTGACTGCCGGCTGCCTGCAGTTTGGCAGTTCGAATCTCACCAGACTCAAGGTTGACTCAGCTTTCCATCCTTCCGAGGCCAGTAAAATGAGGACCCAGCTTGTTGCGGACAACAGGCTGACATTGTTGTGGTCCTCCAGCAGCCTGTGGAACTGGCAGTGGAGTTGGACAGCGATGAGGCTGAGGAAGAACATGGGCCAGCCCTGGAGGCTGGGGAAGGCCCAGATGAAGGCTCTGCATTGGAGGCAGAGATAGGGCCAGGGAGTGATGTGCGGACTTCGGAGCTTCCAGAGGCTGACAGTAGAGAGGCAGAGGAACAGGAGGAGCCTGTTTCTAGTACATGTATGAGAAGAGCTGCCAGAAGGCAGGAGCAGCTAAAGCAGAGAGGAAGACTCGGGGGTAGGGCCAAGAGATGATTGGTCCCTCCCATAAGGCTTAAAAGACCAGCAATGGCTCTTGGCCTCTTTGCCGGAAAACAACCATTGAGAGATTTGTTTCATGTTTGGATGTATTTCTTTCTTGTCAGTGTCTTCTGTTCCTGAACTGTTGCCAAGAAAAGCCTCTGGCAGTTTGCTTAATTATCCCCAGGTCAGAGATAAACTGAAGACTGGTATTTTGAGAACTTTGCTTTCATTTAATTGGGAATATGCTGAGAATGAGTTAATTCTCAGCTGTTTTAATAAAATACATTTGTTTTGTGGAACTGTTTTGCATTTAATATTAACTACATGGGCCTGGGTCACAACAGACTCTGTAGACCACTTAGAGAGGGCTATAAAGCACTGTGAAGTGATATATAAGTCTAAGTGCTATTGCTATTATCTTTAACTGGGATCCTGCATTCCCAGTGAATGGTCAACTTAATCTTAACTTCTCCTTAAAATACTAGATACTTAATGCTGGGCTAAATTGCATCCCACATACATTTCCTTCTAGCCCTTCCAAAACAAACAGGCAGATAGTTTGTCAGACTGATAGACAGATTGATAGATTGGATGTATAGATGCCACTGAGAAGGTAAAGCAGATTAAGAGAGAATAGCATACTGTTCTGTCAGCTATCCGGTGTATAATTTTTCCATAACAAACGATGCCATCACTCATTTAATCATTATAGAGAAATGTAAATTTCAATTTAAAAAGGTCAAACTAAATTATTTCCTCCCAATGCATATTTGTATGGTTGGCACTAACACCTTAGCTCAACCAAAGGCGATTATTTTCTGTTTGCTTTCTTCCTTGCTTTATGGAAAGGTAATTTTCTGTAAACCCGTCTGATATGAAACCCTCGTCTGTTGTAGAAAGTTTTTGTAAAGTTCTCTGTGCACCAGCAAAAACTGTTTATACAACCCTCAACTTACAACTGTTCTGTTAAAGATGGTCCAGAAAGGCTTTTATCATATATCACTAATTCCTAAAGGGACATATCAAGGCTGGCTCTTTAGAAGTTGGTGATATATGATAATTCTCACTTGTTTCTCTTTGCATCATTTACAAATGTAGTAGTTAAAATAGTCTGTAGAGATTCTCAGTTATCCAGGTCATGATTCTTCCAAAGGAGAAGAATCCTTTTGGAATTCTTCCAAAAGGATTCTTCTCCTTTTTCAGGAGGCAACTGGATTTTCTTTGTTTTTTTTCTTTTGAAGACGTTTTTATTTTCATCCAAGAAGCTTCTTCAACTCTAGTTTGGAATGGAAGGATTTATATTCCTTGCTGACAGCTGGTCATTTGCATCCTTTTAGAGGGTCATTGAAGCATTTAGAGGTTTATCTGTCACCTGATTAGTTCTCCTGGTTCCTGTAGTCTGCAATTTTTCCTCTGGAAATCCATGCCTACTCCCACACCATTCAAAGGGGGTTCATCCCAAATTATATAGCTAAACGTTTGTAGAGATTCTCTGTCATCCACATCATGGTTGTCCCAAAGGTGCTTTTTCAAGAGGCAACTGGACTTTCTTGGTTTTTTTTTTTTCTTTTGAAGACGTTTTGCTTCTCATCCAAGAAGCTTCTTCAGCTCAGTAGTTAAAATATACAGAATTTGAAGTATATCAGCTCAGTAGTTAAAATATACAGAATTTTGAAGTTTGCCCGAGCTTGTTTTCCCTGTGGAAGTTCTGTGAAGGAAAATATTATTTATTAGCCAATTATTAGCCAAAAATATTAGCCAATTATTATTTAACTGGTGCTTTCCTATATTCCTTAGGTGATATATATATATATATATATATATATATATATATATATATATATATATATATATATATATATATGTTTTCTGAGGTTTTCACAGATATCTATAAATTATATATGTATGTGTGTATATATAATTTGATTTATATGCCACCCTTTTCCGGAGACTCAGGGCGGCTTACAATGCGTCAAGCAATAGCCTTCATACTTTTGTATATTTATACAAAGTCAGCTTATTGCCCCCACAAACTGGGTCCTCAATTGACCTACCTTAGAAAGGATGGAAGGCTGAGTCAGCCTTGAGCCTGGTGAGATTCGAACACAGTAATTGCAGACAGCTGGTGTTACTCACAATGCTTTTAGTCTGCTGAGCCACCAGAGCTCCATCAGAGGTGTTAATTGTGGTGCTCCATTATTGGAGTTTTCAAGAAGAAACTAGACAATCATTTGTCTGGAAATGGGGTTGGACAAGAAGACCTCCAAGGTTCCCTCCAACCCTTTTATTCTATGTTCTAGGCTTCTCCTCGGCCCGTAAAACACTTCCGGTTATTGCAAAACCTGATGCGCACACTTTTCTGTGATCACAATCTGGATGCTTGGCAACTTGTTGGCACTTATGATATTGCGTGCCATCACATGATCATCATTTGCAATTGTCTTTGCTGGCTTGCCCAGAAAGTCAATGGGGAAGCCGACAGAGAAGGTGGCAAGCTGCTGCCACCTGCTGAGAGGACTCCCTCATATCTCTGGGGCTGGCTGAAAGATATGCCTGCCAAGGGTATCTGGACTCCTTTGATGGGGTGCAGAAATGCAGTTTAAAGATTTTAGCTTTGTTCCTGAACCCCGTGCACATAAGGGAGATGAGTGCTTTGCCAAGAGGAGGAGAAGAGAAGTGTCAACCTCACTAGCTTTGGCTCGCTTGCTTCGGCTCTCATAGAAACGGAGGGAGGGGGGGTTAGGCTCACGGGGGCTTTGTAAAATCCGAGAAACGAAACCATTTCTTAAGCTGTTATCAGACCAACGGACACTGCATTCCTGGATGCTGACACGGCCCGACGTCTGCTCCCACCTGACCTCTGGGAGACCTTTGGATTGGATGATTTATGGTGGACAGTAGGAGGGGATGCTTTCTATATGTAACTTTCGCACCTTTTGCCTCAGAATCCTGCTTTCCATGGTTGCGTTCATTTCATATCTAGTAAAAGTACCAGTCTTTAACCTATGATGAAGTCTGGGTTTTCCTTTCCTGGATACTGAAGGAAGCATACCTGACAAGAAGAGAAGAGAAGAGAAGAGAAGAGAAGAGAAGAGAAGAGAAGAGAGGAGAGGAGAGGAGAGGAGAGGAGAGGAGAGGAGAGGAGAGGAGAGGAGAGGAGAGGAGGTCACACTATTAGTACAATGCCTAAGGCATTACTACAACTCACTATTTCCTAGTTTCTAGTCTGGTGCCTTAACCACTACACCAGGGGTCAGCAATCTGTGGCTCTGGAGCCACATGTGGCTCTTTTATATCTCTGCTGTGCCTCCTTGTCACTGGTTGGCTCCACAATTGATAGAGCTTTCAGTTAGGACAGGTAGAGGAAAAAGGATGCCATGCTAGGAGGACACTCTATGGTGGGGGAACCGGACTTCTGGTTGGCAGTGAAAAAAGAAAGCTGCACTAGGAGGAGACTCTATGGTGGGGGAACCGGGCTTCCGGTCAGCTCCAGAATTGAATGGAGGGCTTCCAGTTAGGACCTTTGTGGCTCTTTGTGTGTTTAAGGTTGCCAACCTCTGAGTTAACAGAACAACAGAGCTGGAGGTCTTCTAGTTAAACACCCTGCTCAAGCAGGAGACCATATACCCCTTCAAACAAATGGTTGTCCAATCTCTTCTTTAAAAAAATCTCCAGTGATACAGCATCTACAACTTCTGTAGTTCTGTTGAGATTTCAAATGTGGTGCAGCTGAATTAATATATTGATGCAGTTCCTAGATATAGCGAAGTTGTCAACTCAAAATCATAAATCGGGACCGAGATCTTTTCCCAAACTTTGTAGAGTATCACGACCACCAAAGGTCTTCTTCGTGTTGTTGTTTTCAATCATGCATTTTGGCCTTTAAAAAAAAGATAGCTTTTGGCATTATAATGTCTTGCTTAATCTTTCTCTACCAGTCCCTCCATAACGAAAATATTACAAACTTTTCCAATAAGCGAGGTGGAAGGTTGGTTCTCATATTCTCACTACGAAATCTATTACTGCCATAAATTACATCTTTCTATTCCCCGACTAATAGCTCAAGTTGGCTAATACTTCCAAGAATTGAAACCAAATCAAAATGTGCCAGTTAAGATTGCATCCTCCCTGATTCATATGAATATTAAGAGCTATACTTTTTTTTTTTTTAGTATAGCAAGAAATTTAAACCAAGGCATTCTCTCTTCCTTCCTATTATAAATATTCCTGACAAATTTCTTTGACAATAATGAAATATACGAGTACATCAAAACTGCAGATATATGGGGCAGCAGAAGAAAGTGTACATATCAAATTATGGTGAGAAGCATGCTGTTCTTTGACTTAGACTAATAAACCTGCCAACAATATATAGTTTTATCTTCAGTACTACCCCAGAAATATTTCACTCATGGCAAACTCAACTCTGCTTTCCAAGGTTGTCTTTTTAGAATAGTAATAATATATAAAAAAGGAGGACATTCACGGCAACATCTTATGCATCAATAAACTAAAAAAGATTCATTGCTACAAATAAAGAAGTGTAAGTGGCTATTTGTTTATTTTTCTCAACTCCTAAGACAATTGCAGAAATGCAGATCTTCACTTTGAGTGTAAAACAGGGACCATCAAAAGTGTCACATTAGGAAAGAATTCCATTATTTTGGAACTTGATAGCAAATAGCAAAAGTACTTAGACTTCTTTACCGCACTCTCTGAGTAGTTTACAAATGTCAACGTATTGCTCTCAACCAATTTGGTCCTCATTTTACCAACCTCGGAAGGATGGAAGGCTGAGTCAACTTTGGACCCTCAGGATTGAGCTCCTGACTGTGAGCAAAGTTAGATTGCAATACTGTATTCTAACCACTGCGCCACCAGGTTCTTGATGGTCTTATTTATCAAGCATTTTATGCAGCATGATGAAAAAAAAATAAGGCTCTACATCAGTGGTGGATTTCAAATTTTTTTACTACGGGTTCTGTGGGTGTGGCTTGGTGGGTGTGGCATGGCTTGGTGGGCATGGCTTGGTGGGCGTGGCAGGGGAAGGATACTGTAAAATCTCCCTCCCCAATCCAGGGGAAGGTTACTGCACAATCCCCATTTCCTCCCAATCAGCTGGGACTTGGGAGGCAGAGAATAGATGGGGGCAGAGCCAGTCAAAATTTTTACTATCAGTTCTCTGAACTACTCAAAATTCCCACTACCGGTTGTCCAGAAATGATCAGAACCTGCTGAAACCTTCCTCTGTTCTACATTTAGGCAAGAAAAATCAAATGCAAAATATAGAATGGGTGGTACCTGGCTCAATATTAGTAACTGTGAGATGGATCTTGTAGTCCTAGCAGATTATCACTTGAATATGAGCCAGCAGTGTTGTGCAGCTGCCAAAAAAGCCAACACAGACTTAGGCTGCATTAATAGAGGGATAGAATCAAGATTGCATGAAGTGTTAGAACCACTTTATAGTGGTTTATAATGCCTTGGTAAGACCTGTGGTAGTTGCTACTGTTGTTGTCACCATTATTTTATTCTCCTCTCCCCTCACTGCCAATTCTGTGATTGATACTTTCTTTGGTCCAAAGGAGAACAGAATGGAACGGAACGGAACGGAACGGAACGGAACGGAACGGAACAGAACAGAACAGAACAGAACAGGAGTTGGAAGGAACCTTGGAAGACTTCTAGTCCAACCCCCTACTTAGGCGGGAGATCCTATACCCTTTCAGACAAATGGTTGTCCAGTTTCTTCTTAAAAACCTCCAGTGATGAAGCACCCACAACTTCTGGTGGCAAGCTGTTCCACTGGTTGATTGTTCTCACTGCAAGGAAGTTTCTCCTTAATTCCAGGTTGCTTCTCTCCTTGATTAGTTTCCACCCATTGCTTCTTGTCCTGCCCTCGGGTGCTTTGGAGAATAGCTTGACTCCCTCTTCTTTCTGGCAGCCCCTGAGATATTGGAACACTGCTATCATGTCACCCCAAGTCCTTCTTTTCATTAAACTAGACATACCTAAGGAGAAAAGCACTTCTATGAGGGCTAATAGTCATTTCTTTCTAAATGGCTTTACGAGGTGAAGATGGTTGATAGAATGAAGAATAGAATGAAGAATGAAGAAACAAAGCTTATTATGGATTGTTCTCTCCTCAAATTTTCAGTTTCCTTACCCTGCTCACCTGAAATTTCAGTGAGAAAAATTTTCCCACTTTTTTTTTCCTCCCACAGATTAGTAGTTATATTCTGAAGCACATTAAGAGGAACAGCTCACCTAACATGGAGCAAGATGTTCTTGAGAACCTGCCATCAATCAAGAAAGACACTATTAGGTGAGGCAGTTTTGACAGTTGCATAAATTGAGAAATTTATTGATATAAGGAAAATGTATCAATATGTGAAGATAACCTCTAACCCAGGGATGCCTAACTGGTTGGTGACTATTTACCCACAGACTCCATCATGGGCAAAGTCAAGAAGACAATTGAACCTGTTCCATTTCTTCTGTCACCTTGTAAGGCAAAGCTGTTACGGCAAGCTAACTGTGCTTCCTGACTGTAAACATCTGTTCAGGCTAGTTAAACTCATCAAAAGAAGTTTGATGCAATTAATATATGCGGGTTTTAATGAAAGATACAAAACAGTAATTGAGCCTATAATTATAGTATAATTAAGTTCCAATCATACAATTATAGTGGGCTACATAAAACTCTGGCTTTGAAACAATCCAGTGTTCTCTCTACTTTGGCATTAATAGCCTTTATCTATTTCGATATTATCATTTCGTTTATTGAAACATGTGTAAAACCCATTGTTCCCTGTCAGATAATGATAGCTTTTATGAGGTTCACATGTTAAGACGCATCGATAGAACATGTTTATATAGTTTATTGCGTAACAAGATTCATGGATCGTTGCCATTATTCTATCAGGGCTAACATGCTGCTAGGCTGTATTTCAACACAGACTTGAGTTGGGTCAAAATCTTTCAAGCAATCCTAAATGACGTCCATTTGTTATTTCCAAAGAAAATTTCCATAATGCTTTCTTCAACTTCCTAGGCTAACCTACATTTCTGAGGATTCTAGGACCTTAGCTATTGAAGTACTAACCAGGTCTGAATCAGTGCAGCCAAGATGACCTTGGTGCTGCCAGTTTACAGATTAACAGAGTTGGAAGGGACCTTGTAGGTCATCTAGTCCAAGCTCCCACTGAAGCAGGAGAACCCTACACCATTTCTGACAAATGGCAGTCCAATCTCTTCTTGAAAGCCTCCACAATGTGATGAAGCTCCCACAATGTCCTAAGGCAAGCTGTTCCATTGGTTGATTGTTCTCACTATCAGAAAAGTTCTCCTTATTTCTAGGTTGAGTCTCTCCTTGATCAGTTTCCATCCATTATTCCTTGTCTGGCCTTCAGGTGCTTTGGAAAATAGCTTGACCCCCTTCTCTCTGTTGCAGCCTCTCAAATATTGGAACACTGCTATCATGTCTGCCCTGGTCCTTCTCTTCACTAGACTAGCCAGGCCCAGTTCCTGCAACCGTTCTTCATATGTTTTAGCCTCCAGTCCCCTAATCCTCTTGGCTGCTCTTCTCTGCACTCTTTCTAGATCTTTCTAGATCTTTTTTTATATTGTGGTGACGAAAACTGGATGCAGTAGTCTAGGTGTGGTCTTTAGTTTCTACACTTAGTTGATCATTTCTACATTTTTTTACATAGAAAATAAAACTCTAAATTGTTGTCATGTTATTGTTGTTAATATTATTCCCCATAGCACCAATTTCCAGAAATAGTGACACTCCAGATATCCCTTTATTATGAGAGACAATAAAAGCTGCAATAAAATAAGAAACAACAATATGCTGTACTTAAATGTGTAGTTTTATCTAGTCTCATTAAGTGTCTGATTAGATTTTCATTGCACATAATTTCTATCCAAATCAATTTCCTTTAAATTTAGAGAAAATTAATAAACAGAATGAGTATCAGGTTTGATGCTATTGTTTTGAAAATTTTGTAATGTTTGGCCACATGAGGCATAGAATTCATTTTCAGCAGTAACAGAATGATATTCATTATTACATTAAAGAATTGTCACTCACAAAGTAAATATGAGAATGATCTGAAATAAGGGTTTATCATTTATGTTTCATCTTGATGTATATGAAAGGTAGCTTTGGGAATAACATTGAATCTAGGAAATATTAAGCTATGGCTGTGATAGTTCAGAGAATTATTATGACCTCAAGAAATCTTCAGATAATCTACTTAAATTGGTCATTTTGAGTGTTGCAGCGTGTTCAAGGCGCATCCCTAAAATAGTTATGCTTCTAAACTAAAGAAAAATGGTTCAGCTTGTGCACAAAGAAGCATCTCATACAAAGCATATTCATCTCCAACCTATGTTACCAGTGCCAAACATGGATGTTTACAACAAAACATAAGCAAAAGTTAATCACCACAAAATGAGATGTTTGAGGAAAGCTGCTGGAGTAACCAGAAGAGATAAAATCAGAAATGAAAGAATTGGCATAGAATCAACCTTAACCCATTTACAAAACCAGCAAATAAAGTGGTTTGCTCACCTGTAGAGGATGTTGTGGGATTCCATACCGTAAAAGGCATATACAAAAAGGGGAGAATATCAAAGAATGCAGGAGGAGGAGGAAGAAGAGGAGGAGGAGAAGAAGGAGAAGGAGAAGAAAGATTCAGCTTCCAAATTTACACTTGGCTGAATCACAAAGTGTCATGCCAATAGTTTTGCTGTCATTGACAATGATAAACAATAATTTGTGTATTCATATTCAACCTAGCCTTATTTGAAACATTTGAAATCAAGGTATTTATGCCTACTAGGCAACCATTGGCAATCAATTGTCAAAGAATGGAATCTATTTCACGTAATTCCAATGTAACAATGCTTTTATCAATATGTTTGTATCCATCTGGATTTGTCAGCATGATTGCATCAACATAAGCAGAAAAGCATCTCTATGTACACAAAACAGGGGTAGTTAAGAATTCACAAGAAGTGTACAATGCACATACTGATACTTTATCTCAATTTCACATGCACTAAGAAGTTAAGAGTTCCCACATTAGAGTTATTAGGAACAAAGTGGAAACGAAGGAAGGAAGGAAGGAAGGAAGGGAGGGAGGGAGGGAGAAAGAAGGAAAGAAAGAAAGAAAAAGGAAGGAAGGTAACAAAGAAAGGGAAAGGAAGGATAGAAAGAGAAAGAAAGAAAGAAAGAAAGAAAGAAAGAAAGAAAGAAAGAAAGAAAGAAAGAAAGAAAGAAAGAAAGAAAGAAAGAGGAAGGATGGAAAGAAGGAAAGAAAAAAGAAAGAAAGAGAAAAGAGAGAAAGAAAGAAAAAGGAAGTAAGGATGAATAGAAAGAAAGGGAGGGAGGAGACAAAGAGAAAGAAAGACAGAAAGAAAGAAAGGAGGGAAGGAAGGAAGGAAGGAAGGAAGGAAGGAAGGAAGGAAGGAAGGAAGGAAGGAAGGAAGGAAGGAAGGAAGGAAGGAAGGATAAAGAAATAAGTTAATGTTTACATGCAGCTTTCATTACAATAATAATTTTGTATGAATTTTTCTCCTTACATAATTATATTGGTACGTGTCTTTCTCTAACAGATTAATGCCATTACAAAATTCAGAAAAAGATGTGATATGAATAACAACCATTTTCTTATCTAGATTATGTTGCTTCACTGAAAAATGTAGAGGAAATAAAATTCTCCCCTATTCTTAGTCCTGTCTGTGAATGCTAATAAATATAGAATGGATCGGAGAGGAGAAGAATCTGTCCATAAAGTATCATTATCAATCATACAGAATCCATCTGAACAGTACAGCATGTCGATACCCTGGTTTGTTTATGAAACCCCACCTTCTGTTGCTTACTTTTCTAAATAGGACAGAGAAATTATATTCCAACTTGTAAGTAACCAGATCTGCATTTTTTAGACTATGGAAAATTAGTTCCCCACTGATACGTGCACTTGAATCTTTTAACAAAAAGTTCTGGATTGAATACATTAAGAATCAAAGTACATTCAAAAATAAGAATCTGAAATAAAAATGTACATATTAGCCACGTGCATTGGAGGAATCTAGAATTTCATCATCATCTGCAGTATGTTGTTAATTCTTTTGTGCATCGCAGTTAGTTGTTCTTTTAAAAAGTCATCTCTGTACCTCGGTCAGAGGTCAATGTGACAAAATAATCCTCCTTCACCTTATAGAAATATTGAGGAAGCGATCTGCATCTGATTTATCAACCTGTTCTAAATTCTGAAAGAAAAGATTCAGAAGTTTGGGGGTTTTTTAAACAAAAAATATTTTAGCTATTTTGTAAAGGTGAACTTTGATTTTAGCTTGCATGAGGTATGCAAAGATAACAAAAGGTAGTCTATTCTACGTAAACTGATTTTATTTCAGGCATTATGCACATTCTGTTAAATGTGTCAAATAAGTAGGATGAGAAAAAACAGTTGTGAACTTCTGGGATATTCCTGACATAACATAGAGACAGAATCAGTTTCCATCAGTGACTTCAATTCTTGCAGCGGAGTTATGACTGGCAGTTGTACAGCACACATCTCCACACATATATGCCAGCACAACTGCATGGTAGCATTTAGCAACATGAGCCATCTCTTAGGTATCACAACATCCACTTTAATTTCTGTGCCTGAGCAGCTGTATAAAATGGCTTATTTATAGAACTCCTTATTTGCCAGTTGGGTAGAAAGATAAAGAGAGATCAAGTTAAGAGGAAAATAGAGAATATTTTTATTCAACCTTGATATTTGATATGTCATGGTGATAGTGTTCGGCTGATCACTAGCGATAGATAGATAGATAGATAGATAGATAGATAGATAGATAGATAGATAGATAGATAGATAGATAATGGAGAGAGAGAAAGAGAATAAAAGGATGGATGGATGGATGGATGGATGGATGGATGATGGATAGATAGATAAATAGATAGATAGATAGATAGATAGATAGATAGATAGATAGATAGATAGATAGATAATGGAGAGAGAGAAAGAGAATAAAAGGATGGATGGATGGATGGATGATGGATAGAATAGAATAGAATAGAATAGAATAGAATAGAATAGAATAGAATAGAATAGAATAGAATAGAATAGAATAGATAGATGATAGATGATAGATAGATAGATAGATAGATAGATAGATAGATAGAGAATAAATATATGGATGGATGGATGATTGGATGGATGGTTGAATGGATGGTTGGATGATGGATAGAGACAGAGAGAGACAAAGAGAGAATAAATTCATGGATAGATAGATAGTGATAGATGATAGAGATAGATAGATATAATAAATACATACATAGATAGATGATAGATAGATAGATAGATAGATAGATAGATAGATAGATAGACAGATAATTATACTCAAACTATATCACATTCAAGAAGTATCAGTTTTCTCATAAAACTTTATTAAGTTTCAACAAAAGATAAAATGTAAGAAAAGAAGGAAAAAGACAGAAGTTACTCTTTCTACTTTGCTTTTCCACTCCTAATTTTTCTCTTTTTCTGCTCCCCCCTCCTTTTTTTTAAAAAAATTGATTTATATGCCGCCCTTCTCCAGAGACTCAGGGCGGCTTACAATGCGTTAAGCAAGCATCAAATAATGAGTAAATCCCTAATATTAATAAGCTATCGATATTAAGTTTCTTAATTGCAAGAGAGAATCTTATACCATAAGAAGATTCTTTAACCTCTTCAAGTCAGAGAAGATTTTTATATAACCATTTCACATGGGTTTCATCTGCAAGACTGCCTTATTTCATTTGTAATTTAATTAGAACTAAAAATAAATAAAAGGGAAAACACTACCCATGGGTATACTAACTTAAGTAGAATGGATGTGCTCAATACTAGAATGAAAGGCCACCTCTGAATTTCAAGCTGATTAGATATTTTGGAAAATCAGTGAGAAAATCCCAGGTGAGACCATTGCAAAATATCTCGATAATCTTGTCAACTTCCTAGACACCAACAATTGACTTTGATCCATGGAAAACTTTACTTTTATCTTTATATACATCCTCCTTCTCATTTTCTGCACTTCTTTCTCACTCATTCTGTACATTTTGTAGTTGATAGACAATTGTCTGAGTTGCAAATTTTTTTTAATAGTGAACAGCTAGTCGATTTTAGAATTGTCGAAATATCATTTCTTTGAGGATTATCAGTTCAAATAAATCAAGTACTGAGACATTACATTTGCATGTGCAAGTTCTTATGAAACCCTATGGGGCTTAAGAATGGTTTCTGGAATTGGATCTGTCTAGTTTGTTGAAACAAAGGACTAGGGGTGATATAATAGCAGTCTTCCAATATTTCAGGGGCTGCCACAAAGAAGAGAGAATCAAGCTACTCTCCAAAGCACCTGAGGGCAGGGTGGAAACTAATCAAGGAGAGAAGCAACCTAGAACTAAGGAGAAATTTTCTGACAGTTAGAACAATTAATCAGTGGAACAACTTGCCTCCAGAAGTTGTAAATTCCAACACTGGAAGTTTTTAAGAAGAGATTAGATAACCATTTGTCTGAAATTTCCTGTTTAAACAGGAGTTTGGATTAGACGATCTCCAAGGTCTCTTCCAACTGTATTCTATTCTATTCTATTCTATTCTATTCTATTCTATTCTATTCTATTCTATTCTATTCTACTCTACTCTACTCTACTCTACTCTACTCTACTATTTTCTATTCTATTCTATTCTATTCTATTCTATTCTATTCTATTCTATTCTATTCTATTCTATTCTATTCTATTCTATTCTATTCTATTCTATTCTATTCTATTCTTCTGCCTCAACGGATAATTTAAGAATAGAAGGTGGTTGTTTTTATTTATTTTTTATTTTTAGGAGATTCTCATGATGCTTGATGATAATTCATGGGCTACACACATCGCGTACATATAAAACAGAAGCACACACTTATGCCCATGTGTACATGCAAATACACAAAGCTTCTTCTACTGCATTAAATTCAAACCACCCTATATCTCTTGAAGTCTTTTGCTACTTCAAGTTGATGAATTGATTTCGCAGCATACTAAACTCCCTAGTTTCTCTTGTGAGTGGGCTCTATAATTATCATTACATTATTAATCAAGATCCAGAGTCCGGGGGAAAATCTTGTTCTTTGTAAAAGGGGCAATTGGGTTATTGTATGGGAAGGCTATGATAGTAACCAGAAGCAAAGTTATTCAGGAAATAAATAGTGGCAGCAGGAGCACCTACTATGGGAAGTGGTGATAAAAGATGTTTCTGTATCTTCACATGCATGATAGCCAATGGTGGTATTCAGCCAGTTCAGACTAGTTTGGGCGAATTGGTAGTGGCGACTGTGGGTGCACCCACAGCCCCGGCGTAATACCATCCTATTTAGCCACATTTTCGAGTCCAGGAACATGCTTGAAAGCATGCACACATGAAGTGAGCGGGTGCGCGTGGGGCAAACCAGCGGTAAGAATATGTGAAACCTACCTGTGATGATAGCACGTCATGTAAGTATGTATGGAGTATTACTGGAAATCTCTTCTCATTGACCTCTGTGGAGATTCTCAGTCAACCAGCTCACAGTTGTCTCATGGGTGCTTTTCTCAAAAGGCAACTGGACTATGTTTTTTCCTTGAGGAAGAAGATGCTTCTCGTCCATCCCTTCCCCCACTATCTAATCAGAACCGATGAAACTTCTGGGATGAGAAGCAAAACATCTTCTTCCTCTCAGTGACCGTTCTCTGCAACCGAGGAAAATATATGCACAAAGACATTTATTTATCTGAAAGTCCTCCAACATTAGTGCTTTTCGATGCAAATTTGTAACTAACACAGCTGTTGCCACCAGATGCAAAAATGGCTATTAGATTACCTGGCTTTGAAGAGAACTAGCTGGTTGGAAATTTGCCAGTTGTAGTTGAACAGTCCGAAAGAAATTTAAATTTAAAGTGATTTATATGGTCGCTCGTCTTACAAATATGACTCTGGGGAACTGAGAAGGATTGAAGAATACAATATCTATCATATCTCTCTCTCCATCCATCCATCCCTTGCTCCCATTATCTCTCTCTCTCTCTCCCCCTCTCTCTCATTTATCTATCATCTATCTATCTGTCTGTTGATCGATCAATCGATAGAGATAGAGAGAGAGATAGAGAGAGAGAGAGAGAGAGAGAGAGAGAGATGGATATCCATCCATCTATCCATCCATCCATCCATCTCTATCTCTATCTCTATCTCTATCTCTATCTCTATCTCTATCTCTATCTCTATCTCTATCTCTATCAATCGATCTATAGATAGCTAGATAGATAAATAGATAGCTAGATAGCTAGCTAGCTAGCTAGCTAGCTAGATAGCTAGATAGATAGATAGATAGATTGATTGATAGAAAAAATAGAGATGTGTGTGTTTTTGTATGAATTGTGTGAGTTTTTGTATGAATGAGGACCCAGTTTGTGGGGGCAATAAGTTGACTTTATATAAAATATACAAAAGTATGAAGGCTATTGCTTAACGCATTGTAAGCCGCTCTGAGTCTCTGGAGAAGGGCGGCATATAAATCTAATTTTTATTTGTAGAAGGAGCACACTATTATTTAAGGATTTCAGTGTTTGTAAATTTTTCCACCAAATAATCTGACCTCTTTTGGAGTAAATTGCTACTTGCAATATAACAAATTGTCATATTTTTGATATGCCAATGCAGTTCTCAACAATTCAGACATTAAAAAGTGCACCTAAACATTCATTTCTGATGGAGAAATGTGTGTGAGTTTGTAATTTGAGAGAAAATATGCATTTTAATACATTTTGAAGGTGAAATCTGCAGTTAACTTCAGAGTTTACCCCCAACGGATGTAATTTAACGCAGAAGAAGATTGCAGGACAGCTACTCTTTGCTTTTTCATGGGGATGGCAACCATGATAAGCAACAGAAAAATGCAACATTTTTATCTCTAATGAAAAGAATGCGAGCACAGGAGCTGAGCAAATGCAGTTCAAGTTTAGGTAAGAAAAATAAAGAAAACAATTTTATTATGTAATAGCTCTTGAATTGGGAAAAAAATGAGATAGATCCATTTCTCAGTTTTTCAGCGGTCATAAATGGGGGAATTTGCTTTGGTTTTTCCAGGCATTCTTTTATTTGCTCTTCCAAGTGAATTAAAGTCCTGAAAAATAATATCCAGAAGAAATCTTGTTCCTGATGCAGGGGACTTTATAGAAAGGAGAACTCCATGTAAAACCTCTCAGATGAAACCTCCCTTTTCAAAACCATAAAGAGAAGTTCTATTTCTCACCTCTGCTTCACCCCACAGTGTTTTCCAGAAGACCTGGGCCATCATGGGCAAGTGACACAAAGTTGTAGCATTCACACTTCGCTTTGTCAAGCTCATGTTCTATTCCCCCCCCCCCCCCGCCAATTAGGGACTTTATTTCACAGAAGATATTTCTTTGCTATCTCCCTGCTATGTTTTTTTTTCTTGTTTCTTTATTGGATTCAAACTTGGGCTGCCTGCATATTAGGCAATTGTATTAACCTCTGAGCCACAAGTTCTCCTCCCTTTATCAGCTGAGCCAGAGGCTCCGGAGCTGCATGTGGCTCTTTCATCCCTCTGCTGCAGCTCCTTGTCACCAGTTGGATCCACAACTAGCACCTGGTTTCAAGGTGTTGGTCACCATCTTCAAAGCGCTCCATGGCTTAGGACCGGGATAGCTGCAGGACCGCCTTCTGCCACTGAATATCTCCCACTGCCCGATACGCTCTCACAGAGAGGGCCTCTGGCCGTCAGCCAGACAATGTCACCGGGCGACCCCCAGGGGGAGAGCCTTTTCTGTGGGAGCTCCTGCCTTATGGAATGAACTGCCCCCAGATATAAGAAAGATTCCCGACCTCCGCACCTTCCGTCGGGCTCTGAAGACTCTGTTGTTTCACCAAGCTGGCCTGATTGAATAGATTAATTTTAATGGGTTTTAAACTGGTTTTAATGGGGTTTTAATAAGGGGTTTTAAATAATGGCCAAATAGCTTTAACTTATTTTAGTAGTTTTAATTTAATTTTTGTGTGGATTGTTTTAATATGGCTGTGAACCGCCCTGAGTCCCTCGGGAGAAGGGCAGTATAGAAATGCAATAAACTGAAACTGAAACTGAAACAATTGATAGGGCTTTCAGTTAAGACAGGTAGAGGAAAAAGGATACCACACTCGGAGGAAACTCTATGGTGGGGGAACCAGACTTCCGGTTGGCTCCAGAACTGAATGGGGGGGGGGGGGGCTTCCGGTTAGGACCTTTCTGGCTCTTTGAGTGTTTAAGGTTGCCAACTCCTGTTTTAGGGTATAATCTGGCTTTTCTCACCTGCTATTTGTTAAATACTTTTCCAAAGAGATTTTTTTTCCTTCTTAGAGCTAAAATGTCACCTACCTCTCTATGTAGATTAATTTTGTATTAATCTCTCCCTCTCTCTCTCCTCCTCTTCTATTGAAGAATCTGAACAGCATGGAGATGGATCATACTTGTATTTTCATTTTTTTCCACATGATTTAGAAGTATTTTCAGAATTGCCTTGAAATTCTGTAGAAAATGGATGCATTTTAAAAAGCAGGAGAAAAAAAAAAGAAGAGCTTATTTCACAACTTGGAAGGCTAAATCCAAGAACAATGTGGAACACTTCATCCAGAGTTCAGTTCTTTATTTGCTTATACATAGCAGACAGAATCTGGCCAGACTAAACCCTTACTTCTCCCAGACTACAGGTAGATCCTGGGAAATTGTAGGGAGCTGTTGCCAAATTCAGGCTAACCCCAACAATGATGTGGAACTATTCATCCAGACTTCAGTTCTTTATATGTTTAGACATAGCAGACAGAATCTTGCCTGAGTTAACCTTTACTTTTCCCTGCCTATAGATAGATGTTGGGAAATTGTGGGAAGTTGCTGTCCAAATTCTCTTTCTTGGCCTCCAATTCAGCTCTGGGTTGCTTCTTGTCTCTCCCCTCCATCCCAATTTCTGGAATGTGTTCCTTCCTACCTTGAAAATTGCTGCTTTACATGGCCATGCCAAGTTGGCCATGGAGTGTTGTCCTAAATCTGTTCTGTGTCTCCATTCTTAATGCTTCTATGTCAAAATATATTCATGAATTGGAATAGGGCATAGGAACAGGTAAGCCAATGAGGGCTGTTTGGTAACTGAAACATATTGTTTGTTGTATGGGAGCATAAGAGACAGTTTGGAGCCTGGGCGTGGCTTAACCTTTCCATATATAAGCTTGAGGGTACTAGCTTCTCTCCCTCCTCCATTTTGCCTTCTCCATTTTGTGCTTCCATTTTGTGCTTTGTTTGTACTTGCTATTTCTCTTCTCTACAACGTGGAAAAACCTACAAGGATATTGTATGCCTTATGTCTTGGTATTGTATATAAAGAAGTTGCTTATATAATTTGAATCCTGCTTAATAGTCTGTTTGTGTGTGCTGCAACAAACTCTGACATTCTAGTGGTCAATAGGATAACAAGAAACGGGGGGGGGGGAGTTCTTTTGTTGGTATTTTCCTGTTATTATGTTTTTCAATATCTACTCCATTACAAGGAATATAAGGTAGGAAATGTTCAACAGAGACCACCATTAAATTCAGAATCTGAATGCAGTGAACCTGTGAAAAAATCCTCACTTATGAAACAAATATTTTATGGGAAACAAAAGAGACATCAAAAATTATTCTTCTTAATCCCTGCAGAGAACAACCAAGTAACGTCAAAATTGTCCCTCACACCAAAAATGACAGTCACCTCATCTATTTGTCCTGCCGGCTGCTAGGAGAGATCTACATGAGCTTTTGCAAGCCTCATCCCACCTCTTGAGTCACCCACCTGAAAGCCACCAAATTAGCAGAGCCTGCTTTTTCTGTCTGTTCCTGATTCCCCATTAATCTTCTCCACATGATGGACTTCAGTTCGCACTTGTGGCTGAAATAATAAGAAAGCAATTGCTGTTCCAAAGAATGCTTCTATTTAAAGCTCAAATATTTTGAAGAACAGATTCCAACTCTTTTCTTCTAAACATCATTGTTGTGGTGCATAGCAATGATGCAACTTTGTTCTGGAATGCTTATAAGCACATCCTTAGGGATTTACCACTGAAGACAATTTTACTAGATGCTGTTTGGATGAAAAAATAAAATAGTCTACAAACTGTCTCTTCCCACCCATCCCCAGGCACTCAAAAAGTAAATTTGCAAACTTTTTGGTACAAATACATAGTTTTATGCAAGGTTAAGACAAGAGGGAAGAAATATACTTGCAGTGGAATAGCTAATTTGCATGATGCTATTTTTTTAAAAATCCCCAGCAATGTGGTGTTGATACTGGAAGTCCAATTGAAGGGGATACATGAAAAAAGTAAGAGTTTTATACCATGTTTTCCCAAAGTAAGACATCCCCTGATAATAAACCCACTCAGGCTTTTGAGAGCATGCACTAAAATAAGTCCCCCCCTTGAAAATAAGCCCTCCCCAAAAATAACTAAACTAATGCCCAGCTGGTCCCCGCCATTTCCTCTGTTTAGGGTTAGGGAGACAGAGCTGGAAATCAGGTAAGACGGCAAGAGGAGCCCCGTGTTGCTCCATGCGCCCCAAAATAATAAAACCTCCCTGAAAATAAGGCCAAGTGCTTATTTTGGGATTCAAAAAAAATATAAGACAGGGTCTTATTTTTGGGAAAACATGGTACAATATCTGAATTTAAGATTAATAAACAAAATGCAATTTTGTCCCATATTTTTATGGGACAAAACAACTGACTAGAATTGATAAATAAAAGAGGTGTTGTTTTTTTTCCCCTAGAGAAAAGGGTGAAATATTCTGGGTTACCTTAGCAAATACAAACAGTATGCTTTCCCAAAATAATTATATTAAAAAACATGATTCATTTTTTTTAAAAAAAAGACATTTCAAGATAGATTTAAAAAGAACCAACTATCATTTGAATCTGAAACTCAATAGACAAGACTACTGCCTGATTAAGAAAGAGTAGTAAAAACTATTTTCCCCTTATAACGTCTATAGGAAGGAAATATCATTTTTTGCACCTTCATTTAAAAACAAATTCATAGATTGAAAAGACCAAAAGACTGAGAATCATTCCGTTAATCGAAATGTAAACATGACAGTTCTTATTCAGCTCTGCCAAGCTTGATGATAATGATTTAGTAATTTTTGATTGTACGGAAGTGATGGATTTCCCACTTATTCCCATGTGAAGGTAATGGCAGGATGTTTTGATAAAGGTTGAATCTATGATCCAAGCATTATAAATATATCTCTGAACTGTGTTTCCTTCGTTAGAAGCTTGTTATACCTTTACAGCATCCAATAACAAGGGTGGTGAACAAATAGGATTGCCATTATGAAGGGAACCAGTGAGTCTATTTAGCTGAATTCTTAATTGACCCAATAAATCTTAACAATTATTGTTTCAGGCTGGTGCACATAACAAAGTGCCCACAAACCTCCTGGCAAAGTTTTCCAAATCAGTGTCAATACCTTGAAGCTAACTTTGCTCTGGCTTCCTTATCAAATGTTTATTTTGTCCGTCTGTAGTAAATTCTGAATTATTGACTTGCAGGCTGCTGAAATCCAGCCCAAAGAGAACAAAACAATAAAAAGGGCTGCAATTGTAAATATTCAGTTTTTAATCTTCCTTCTTAAAAAAAAAAATCTTTAATAAAAAAAAAGGAACTGTAAACGTTCCTATTATGTAATTAAACGTTGTTTTAATAAGCAAGTTTATCAAGCAAATATACAATAGGTAGAATTTAGAAATGAGTTCCACACTAGTTGTATGCAACAGCAAATGTTGGCTTCTTCACACACACACACACACACACACACACAGAAGCAAGTGCTTTGGACCTCACATGAACCTAACATCTTGCTACCCTGTTTCTCCCAAAATAAGACATCTCCTGATAATAAGCCCAATTGGGCTTTTGAGCGCATGGTAATAAGGCCAAGTGCTCATTTCAGGGTTCAAAAAAATATATGACAGGATCTTATTTTTGGGAAAAACACGGTATTTATTAAAGCAGCCTCTTTTTTAGTTTTGCACCTAAACTTGTGAAAAAGATGTGGTGAGTTTTCTTCAGCGCCTACAATACTTTCAACAAATTAGAATCAGAATAACAGAGTTGGAAGGGACCTTGGAGGTCTTCTAGTCCAACCCCCTGCTTAGGCAGGAAACCCTAAACCATTTCAGACAAACAGTTGTCCAATCTCTTCTTAAAAACTTCCAGTGTTGGAGCATTCACAACTTCTGGAGGCAACTTGTTCCACTGATTAAGCAAGTTGTTCCACTGATTAAATGAACTCTTTAAAATTAACCCTTGAAAGCAGCCACTTCCTTCAGTTCCATTATTATGGTTCATTGTACAGTCAGTCAGATATTTTGTACACCTATCAAGTCCTTCCCAAGGACCTGGGATAGACTGATGGTGATGCTTGATAGTGTTAAAAGTATCATGGCAGGATGTAAGCTGTTCCAGGTAAAGTTGCCTTTTGCAATTGAGTGATAGTGAATTTGTCAATGCCAATGATGCCCCAGTGTTTTGGGATTGCACCCAAGTCACCTATTACTACTACTACTACTACTACTACCTTTGCTGTCTTATTATTATTTTTGCAGACTTATGCAGAAGCTTGCTTTAATAAGTAACAGAGAACTTCTGCGTTTATGTTTACATGCAATCTAAGATATTTGTTTCAAACCATTTTTAAGCTGGCAGAAATTTAATAAATAATAGCAATAGCACTTAGATTTATATACTACTTCACAGTGCTTTACAGCCCTCTCTAAGCAGTTTTACAGAGTCAGTCTGTTGCCCCCAACAATGTGGGTCCTCATTTTATCATCCTTGGAAGGATGGAAAACTGACAAAAAAGTCAGGATCGAACTGGCAATTGGCTGAATTAGCCTGCAACACTGCATTCTAACTACTGGGAAGGAAGGAAGGAAGGAAGGAAGGAAGGAAGGAAGGAAGGAAGGAAGGAAGGAAGGAAGGAAGGAAGGAAGGAAGGAAGGAAGGAAGGAATAGCACTTAGACTTATATACCACTTTGCAATACTTTACAGCCCACTCTAAACAGTTTACAGAGTCAGCCTATTGCCCCCAACAATCTGGGTCCTTATTTTACCCACCTGGGAAGGGTGGAAGGCTGAGTCAACCTTGAGCCAGTCAGGATCAAACTGCTGGCAGCTGGCTGTCAGGAGAAGTAGTCTTTAGTACTACATTCTAACCACTGTGCCACCACATTCTTATAATATGGCCAACTAGTTTTTTTTTTCCTTAAACAATTTATCATTTAGTAGATGCCTTGTGATATATTCTTGATCCTATCTGGTTAATGTTGTTTCTTACCTATTTAGTAGTAGTAGTAGTAGTAGTAGTAGTAGTAGTAGTAGTAGTTGTTGTTGTTCTGCTATGTTTTAATCCTTTCCCTCCATGAAATATTCCGAGATGTAAAACTGTAAGCAAATATTGGGGAGAACCCACCCAAATTAAATCTTTAGTCTTCTGCATTACACAACTGACAATTATTTTCTTAATATTTGCTTGCTTGCTTAATTTTGTTTCTAGAGTTTGAATTATTTTTTTTTAAGCTACTCCATCAAAATGAAATGCACAGTCAAGTGGAAAGACAAGGAAAAAGTCAGCTAATTCAGAAAAAAAAATCCACTCAAAAAGCTATTGAAAGTAATGTCAGTTAATTGAAGCAAAAGCTATGATGGGATTATGATGCCACATATATTTATTGAAATATGTAAAATTAACTACTTGCTTTTCCTAAATTACCTAGCTACCCAGTAGAAGAAATGGGGGGAGGTCACAATTATTATTGAAAGAGGTGGAACTTTGATTGCAAAACACAATTTCATGATGTCTGTGCAGTTTCTGGTAGTTTTCCTTTAGCTGTTTCTCTTTAGCCATGATTTTAATCAAATCTATGTTGATTCATTCATTGGACTCATTAGAAAAGACACTGATGTTGGGAAAGATTGAAGGCGAAAAGGAGAAGAAGATCGCAGAGGATGAGATGGTTAGACTGAACATCGACACAATGAAGATGAATTTGAGCAAACTCCACAAGGTAGTAGAGTAGAGGAGGGCTTGACATGCTGAGGTTCATGCGGTCACCAAGAGTCAGACATGACTAAGAGACTGAACAACAACAAAGTGTGGATTTATATTCACAAAATACTCACAAAAGTTTGCAGCTGGCCTGTTGGAATTGTTGGAAGAAATGTCCTTCTAGGTTCAGTTCAGGGGTGAAATCCAGCAGGTTCTGACAGGTTCTGGAGAACTGTTAGTGGAAATTTTGAGCAGTTCTGAGAACTGGCAAATACCACCTCTGGCTGGCCCCAGGAGTGGGGAGGGAATAGAGATTTTGCAAAATTCTTACCCCAGGAGTAGTGAGGGAATGGGGATTTTGCAGTATCCATCCCCTGCCATGCTCACCAAGCCACACCATGCCCACCAAGTAACGCCCACAGAACCGGTAGTAAAAAAATTTGGATTTCACCACTGATTCAGTTCCAAGTGGGGAGAAAGACACTGGAAACATGGGGAGTGCTTGGAAAGAGGGTTTTAATGATGGACAGCATCACATGCCTTGAAGATCTTGGGTGAAGAGAAAAAAAAAGGGCAGAGATACTGAGGGCACCTGAGGTTTATGCCCTCTCTGGGCTTTTGAATTTGAGCTTGTGTTCTGATTGGTTATCAGACTCCCATGGGGCCATGCAGGGGTCATTTTGTAGGTTGTGTTTTTGAGTCCCAAGCCTTGCTGAGTGAACCTTGTTGAGTGATGATGTAATGAAGGGGCTTTGGGCAATTTCTACTATGGCTCTGCCTGCAGGAAGTAGATCTTTGTTATGTAGAAGAGACTGGCCCAGGCCTTAATAGCCCATTGACGAAGGTGGGGGGGGGGGCTGAGTTTCTGTCTCCCTTTTAGGGGAAATATTCTGTCCTTTTAATATTTCCTAAAATATCTCATTTTCCTAGGAGAGGGTTGGGTGCTAACTTCCTACAGGTTAAATCCAGTAGTTAACCTCAGAATGCATAGCTGCTGGTTGTCAGAACAACAAATCTTGTACTCAGAGGTCAGCAGTTAGCAACTTATCATGATCACATTTATTTTTTGGCTACCGCTTCACACTTGCCTTAATACATCTACTAGAAAGTGAAAGCTGCCTTTTCCCACATCCCTGATGAGAGTTTGGGCATGGACACCTTAACCGGAACAAGCATGGCAGTAAATGTCTTATTTATTCCAATCTTTTTTTTAGAATAGAATAGAATAGAATAGAATAGAATAGAATAGAATAGAATAGAATAGAATAGAATAGAATAGAATAGAATAGAATAGAATAGAATAGAATTCTTTATTGGCCAAGTGTGATTGGACACACAAGGAATTTGTCTTGGTGCATATGCTCTTGGAGTACCTAAAAGAAAAGATACATTCGTCAAGAATCATAAGGTACAACACTTAATGATAGTCATAGGGTACAAATAAGCAATCAGGAAACAATATCAATATAAATCATAAGGATACAAGCAACAAAGTTAGAGTCATACAGTCATAAGTGGGAGGAGATGGGTGGTGGGAATGATGAGAAGATTAATAGTAATAGTAATGCAGACTTAGTGAATAGTTTGATAGTGTTGAGGGAATTATTTGTTTAGTAGAGTGATGGCGTTCAGGGAAAAAAATTTTCTTGTGTCTAGTTGTTCTGATGTGCAGTGCTCTATAGCGTCGTTTTGAGGATAGAGGTTGAAACAGTTTATGTCCAGGATGTGTGGGATCTTCTTAGATGTTGCTTTGATATTATTCTTAATAATTATTTCATCACTTCATTTGTAGAGAAAAAAAATCTAGCTAGTTGATTGCTCCAATATTCTTTTGTATTTAAAATACAACTTTAATATTTTTTTTTGTTCCATTCACAGCCTGCTTATTACAATCTAGAGATACCATTTTTAGACTGCATCCATTTGGGTGACAAGTAGACGGAAACAAAGAGATAGAGTTTTTATTATTTTTTTTCCTGCCCTCTCCATCTATGCAGATTTTGTAGCATGAGTATGGTAATTTTAATATAACGGGGTACTCTATATTTATATCGTATTTTGAATAGAGTTGTCAGAAACACGTGTCAAGCCCACCATAGCTATTTTATACAACAAATGTGGCAAACCTTTTGCACTGCTTATTCCTTTACCTTTTAGTATTAAACTGACAATGGGCCACACAGTTTATAAGTAGTGATTTTAGTATAGTTAGACCATGGATAGATAGATAAATGGAAAGAAAGAAAGAAAGAAAGAAAGAAAGAAAGAAAGAAAGAAAGAAAGAAAGAAAGAAAGAAAGAAAGAAAGAAAGAAAGAAAGAAAGAAATTCTTTATTGGCCAAGTGGTATTGGATACACAAAAAAAATTTTGTTTGGTGCATACGCTTTCAGTGTACATAAAAAGAAAATATGCATTCATTAAGAATCATAAGGTACAACACTTAATGATAGACATAGGGTACAAATAAGCAATCAAAAAATACTAGAAAACAAACAATATAATCCTAAGGCTACAACAACAAGTAACAGTCATGCAGTCATAAGTGGGAGGAGATAGGTGATAGGAATAATGAGAAGATTAATAGTAAGAGTAATGCAGACTTAGTGAATAGTTGGACAGTGTTGAGGGAATTATTTGTTTAGCAGAGTGATGGTGTTCAGGAAAAAAATGTTCTTGTGTCTAGTACTCTATAGAGTCGTTTTGAGGGTAGGAGTTGAAACAATTTATGTCCAGAATGTGAGGGGTCTGTAAATATTTTCACAGTCCTCTTTTTCACTCAAACAGTATACAGATCTTCAATGGAAGGCAGGTTGGTAACCATTGTTTTTTCTGCAGTTCTATATTGCAGACTGGATTTTATCATAGATTTTTTTTTGCCTATTTTTTTTATTTTTATTTCTCATAAAACTAATTAAAGTGTACAATCTCTTATCCATCATCAATCACTGTTCATTCATCTTATCCTTTAACTTTCATTTTTATCACAGATTTTATCTGTAATTTGTTATTTTATTCTAGAATTTTTATTTGTATATTTATTGAGTGTTTTTATTTGTTCTGGTCTCTGGTCCATGACAGTAATAAAAAAAATATTTTTCTTCTTAAAAAAAAATTGCCAATGAATTGTATTTAAATCCAGGAAACAGTTGTATCTGATCTGAAACTTGCTTACTTGGAAATAAGCATCATGTGCTCAAGGGATTCTCTTCCTAGATAAATGTTTATACAATCACTGGATTACACTTACGTAAGACTATTTCTTCAATCATATTCCACTTGGCTTGTCAAGGAAATTTTTTATTATGCATGCAACTTAGTTACAAATGCATAGAGAGGAACAGCGTTGATAAGCTGCCTAGAACTTCAAAACCCATTATGTATAGCCTGACTAGGTGGCTCAGTGGCTAAGACACTGAGTTTGTTGATCGGACAGGTTGGCGGTTCGAATTCCTAGTAGAGGTCTTCTGCACGAGCAGGGGTTGGAGTAGATGACATCCAAGCTCATTTCCAACTCTGTTACTGTTATGTAACGTGACCACGATGAAGCAGACATCCATAAATGTCTCCAGAGGTATAATTGAAATACACAAACATAGCCAATGCAACAGAATAACATCAAAACCTAATCAGATTTCTCCCCTAAAAAAATGTCCTGTTTTGGCCAAAATCCACTGGTTGGATGATGGAACTCTTGTGAATCCCCAGAAGAAAACAATGAGCGAGTTAAAAAGAGAAAAGCCTAAGTCCCTCTACGCTTTCAACATAGAGGGAAAGATCAAAGAGTTTTCACAACAAGCCATCATGACAGCTAAAGAAAGACAGAAGATGAATGCCTTGGGCAACGAAAGGACGTGTGGCAACTGAATGTAGACTTCCGACATCAAACAAGCAAGGACAAGAAAAGATACCTCAATCAAAAATGTCAGCAAACAAAAGGAAACAAGACGGGAAGAAAAATGAGAGCTGTTTCTAAGAAGTTCAGAGAAATGGTGGGAAATGTATAGCTAAAGCAGAATATTTAAAGGTAAACTTGGAAGAGATCCGGTAGAAGCCAATGGGATTGTGGGATAACCGAAAAACTATTGAAATCCTCTGCAGATAGGACAATAAAATTAGGTATACATTTCCCCTTACAGAATACTTCATAACTCTTTAGAAAATGAGATGTGACTAAGCACATTAAATTCTTTAAAGGTGCAGAAGAATAGGAAGTTAAAGTGTTGACAGCTTGATATAAGTCAGGATAGAATAAAACTGAGGCAAAATATTATGAAAGGAATAGTATATATAAAATTAAGATACAAGAGAACAAGTAAAGTATCACTACTTCATGCAAGCAATGAAAAACAAAAGCAATGAAAAACAGACTTTTTTTAATAGTTATGAAACGTTTTGGCTTTCTTTTATGACAATGTTTGTCTTCTTTTTCAAATAGATCTGTATACTAGGACAATTCAAATTCAATTGTATTTGAAAGCATTTAATTGTTCAGTTGCAAGTAGACAATCATGTCTCGGTTCAGTAATATAGGAAACCAAGAACCTTGGTGGTGCAGCAGATTAAAGTGGTGTTAAGTGACACCAGCTGCCTGCAATTACTGCAAGTTCAAATCTCACCAGGCTCAAGGTTGACTCAGCCTTCCATCCTTCCGAGGTAGGTAAAATGAGGACCTGGATTGTGGGGGCAATAAACTGACTTTGTATAAAAAAGAACACCGCTTAGGGTGTAAGCCCTACTAAGAGGTCTATACAAAAGTATGAAGGCTATTGCTTAACACATTGTAAGCCGCCCTGAATCTCCGGAGAAGGGCGGCATATAAATCGAACCAATAAATAAATAAATAAATAAATAAATAAATAAATAAATAAATAAATAAATAAATAAATAAAGTAAGATATCTGAACAGAAGGATTGAATACGATAACTTAGTATGTACTTCTTCAGTATCTGTTTTATTAATCAGTTTATGTATTAATAAATTAATGAATAATTCATTGTTCTTCTGGTTGGGGTTGGTAGGATATAAAGCACCAGAAGTCAAGACAAGAAACAATGGATGGAAACTCATCAAGGAGAGAAGCAACCAGGAATTAAGGAGAAACTTCCTAACAGTGAGGACTATTAATCAGTGGAACAGTTTGCCTCCAGAAGTTCCTTCATCACTGGAAGTTTTTAAGAAGAGACCGGACAGCCACTTGTCAGAAATGGTATAAGGTCTCCTGCTTGACCTCCAAGTTCCCTTCCAGCTCTATTCTGATTGATTGAATAGTACGGTTGAACAGATCTATAGACATATCCAGGAAGACTCAGTTTTCAATTACGACAGCTGAATGGAATTTTGGGGTTGCCTGCTGGTTTATTTATGCAATCTAATACGTCTGATAGTTTTCTCTATAATTGTAAACAGGCTTTCATTAATTCAGTCAGATTTCTAGAATTGGCTTGGATCAAGATACCTGCCCTTGTCTTGATCCAAGATCCACCTTGATCCACCTACCTGGATAGCTGGCTTTTTATAAGGAAACCCTAATCTCTAGCTTACTTGGTGCATTTCTCCCCATTGCTTTCGTCTTCATTCCTAGATTATTTTCAGTACCAAACTCTTCAATCCTGGCTCTGGATCTTCTCCAGATGGCTACGAACAGCCCAGCTAGACACCTAGAAGAAAGTCAACACTGTTCCTTTATTATTCAAAAACTTGATTAGGCTCGAGCTGTAGTTCTGCACTAGTGGACACTTAGGCATTTGGCAAATTTCCAGTTAAAGTAATAAGTAGCTGCTTTATACAAAGTCCAACAGCTGGCCAACCTCATAACCTTATTATTTTCACATTATTTAACTAGGTTTCTTTCTAAGACCTATCTGACATCAGCAAGGATTGAATATGAAGCTTTTAAAAAAAAATTGAAGGAAGTATTTCTACGGTTGTGTAAGAGCTCTTCCTCTGTTTTGAAGTCCAATTTATTTATATTTTTAGATTTTTAGTATGATTTAATTGCTTATTTGTATCCTATGACTATCAATAAGCATTGCACCTTATGATTCTTAATGAATGTATCTTTTCTTTTATGTACACTGCACCAATGACAATTTCCTTGTGTGTCGAATAACACTTGGCCAATAAAGGATTCTAATCTAATCTAATCTAATCTAATCTAATCTAATCTAATCTAATCTTCTTTAGTGTTGTTATATATTGGGGGTGTCAACCTCAAGGTCTGAGGGCCGGACACAATGTAGTCCTATCTGGCCCATAGGGCCATCCCGGTAACTATGTTGCTTCAACCCAGTCTACCCATTGCATAGAGGAAACATTGGGCCAGCATGCCTTCGGCCTGTTCTACCCACATCACTTTGGCCAGGTCTACCCAATGCCAGCAATTTGGAAACTGGCATCAAGATGTCTACGCCCAGTCAGTTGGCCATGCCCACTGTCAGCCACACTCAGTGAGTGGTGTCAAAGCTAGCCACACCCACACAGTCAGCCGTGCCCGCCTAGCCCCCCAAGGTCTACCACAGCCCTGATGTGGCCCTCAATGAAATTGAGTTTCATATTCCTGTTTTATATATACTGCACACACACAAATACACACACAAAGACATGTGTGTGTATAATATAATATAATATAATATAATATAATATAATATAATATAATATAATATAATATAATATAATATAATATAATATAATATAATATAATATAATACATATATAATATATATATATATTCCTGCCCTCTGGAATGAAGATGTTTTTATTTCAGCAAGCTGGCCTAGCCTAAATGGGTTTTTTATGAGTTAGTTTTTAATTTGTATAGACCTGCGATTTTAAATTGGGAGGCTGATTAATTTAATTTATTTTTAGTTATTTTAACTTTTACATTGTATGCTATTTTAAATTTCGGCTGTTCACCACCCTGAGCCCCTTGGGGGAGAAGGGCGGTACATAAATTTGAAATATATGTATATATGTATATATGTATGTGTGTGTGTGTGTGTGTGTGTGTGTGTGTGTGTGTATATAGTGAACTATTCTAAAAATACAAGTTCCAGGTATATTAGTAAAGAAAGAAGCAGACATCATGCGAGCTCCAGAACTTAAAATTTTAAAAGAATTAAAATTTTATTTAACTAAGCTTTCTCCAGCCATCTACTGACATCATCAGAGTATTAAACTACGATTACAGAGATCTCTGCCTTTATATGCCATTAATCAATTTGGCCTTTGCTCATGTAATAGGCCCTTCCAGCCGTCTCCCACTTGTAATCAGCTGTGTTGTTACAGCGGTTACAGACCAGAGTACACGAACACGAGCTGGCTGTCCGATGCAAGGAACAGCGCTCCCAAATCGGGACGTATATGAAGGAGCACAACCACACATTTGATTTTCAAGAAGCTGAGGTTATTGCCCATGATAGCACTAAAGGAGGATGCTGGCTCTTCGGCTTTGAAACAGAGATGAGCACCATCCCTAGAGTGGGAAATGACTAGCACGTATGAGGGGGGAATCTTTATTTATTTATTTATTTATTTAATCAATTTTTATACTGCCCGTCTCCTGAAGGACTCAGGGCGGTATACAGCCATAATAAAACAACATATAACACAAAAATTAAAATCAATTTAAAACATATTCAATGGTTGGCCCTATTTTTAAAACCCCAAGACTGAAAATACCCATTTAAAATCATTATTCCATCAGACCAGCTTGTTGAAATAGTAAAGTTTTAAGGGCACGGTGAAAGGTATGAAGGTCGGGGATTGTATGTATCTCCGGGGACAGTTCGTTCCATAGGGCAGGAGCCCCCATAGAGAAGGCTCTCCCCCTGAGGGTCACCAGTCGATATACTTTGACCAATGGCACTCTGAGGAGCCCCTCTTTGTGGGAGGGTACCGGCTGGTGGGAGGCTATTGGTGGCAGAAGGCGATCTTGTAAATATCCAGTATCCTGTAAATATTTACCTTACCTTTACCTTTATATGGCTTAGGCCCAGGGTACTTACAGGACCATCTCCTGCCCTCCTCCCATTGTCCAGTGCGCTCCCACAGAGTTGACCTCCTCTGGGTGCCGTCAGCCAAACAATGTCGGCTGGCGGCCCCTAGGGGCAGGGCTTTCTCTGTCGGAGCCCCAACCCTCTGGAATAGTCTGCCCACCGACCTCAGGACGGCCCCCAACCTCCTCTCCTTTCGCTGTGGATTAAAGACATGGCTGTTTAAACACTATTTCGATTGTGGGGTTGTATAGTTTCCTTTTTAGAATGATTTTAATACAGATTTTAATTCATTTTAATGTGTTTATTGTGATTTGTATTTATGATTGTTTTATGTAAGCCGCCCTGAGTCCTCAGGGAGAATGGCGGCATATAAATCACATAAATAAATAAATAAAATAAATATATTTCTAAGCTTCTTGCACTGACCCTTGAGCATTAGCATGTTGAATTCACTCCATGCCGTTTGCCTGTATGGTATGATCACCTGCCACCAAATGCAATTACACAGACACATTGATCATTCCTCTGTAATTACGCAGACTCATCGATCATACTTTGTGAAATGAAGCCGATATAATTTATAGCTTCCCTAATATTGCTGAATATTGAAACTTATTGACTTATTCAATATGTTTTTTGCTTGCCAACCTTCTGTTTAGGAACAAGCCAATCCGTCTGGCATACTTGACAGCAGAATCATCCTGATAAATATTGAAAAGTTACAGCTTTGGAAATTTCCTTTAGATTCCAAGAAAGATTCCAATGGAGGGGATGATAATTGCTCAAATCTGCTTATGAAGAATTGGCTGATGGATGGCTTTCACTGGCCAGAACCTGGTCTGATTCCACAGGATAAGCAGCCCATAAGAATAGCAAGTGACTAATAATGGGTGACAAATCATGATAGCTAAAAGGTTCTGATGTCTGGAATATGATTATTGAGATAGATTAATTACTTGACTAATGCTCTTTTTTATTTATAACAGGGATGACCGATTGTAGATGACATGTCTGGGTAGCAATACTGCAGAGGAAAAAAAGTAACAGGTATGGTCTGAAAATAATGGTTTTAAGTACAGAATTATAGACTCACAGAGCTGGAAGGGACTTCAGAGGTCTTCTAGTCCAGCCTCCTGTTCAAGCAGGAGACCTTATACCATCCCAGTCAAATGATAGTCTGGTCTATTTTTGAAAACCTCCAGTGATGGAGCATCCCAACTTCTGAAGGCAAAGCATTCTACTGATTAATTGCTCTCACGGTCAGAACATTTATCCTTCCTTCCTTATACGTTGGATCTCTCTTTCACAAGCTTCCATCCATTTACTTCTTTTCCTGCCCTCTGGTGCCCTAGAGAATGATATCTCTTCTCTTTGACAGCCCCTCAAGTACTGGAAGACAGCTAGCATGTC
>JAUDYJ010000004.1:125301570-125390536 GCA_030761175.1 Masticophis lateralis
TTTTTGCCTCAGTTGGAACCAGAGGAAGCTTCCAGCAACCAAATTGCTGGAAGCTAATCTAAAATTGTGGAGGCCTTCCTATTAAAGTTGTTTAAAATTTGGGGGCTATATCTAATCAACTTTTTTAAAAAAAAAAAAAAAAAAAAGGAAAAACCTGATCCAAATGAACTATCTTCAGCAATTTTAATGGTAGGTACCTGCCCTGGAAATTCCTGTACAATGGATTTGTAGGTAAACAACTGAGATTCAAGATCATCTAAGGAATCCTGAATTAATGCATTACTCTAAACCACCTTGTCAGATAACATGACAAATAACAGATAATAGATTAACAGGGTTGGGAAGGGACCTTGTACAGTAGGTCATCTAGTCCAACCCCCTGCCCAAGCAGGAAACCCTCCTCCATTTCTGACCAATGGCAGTCCATTCTCTTCTTGAAAGCCTCCAGTGATGAAGCGCCCTCAACTTCTGAAGGCAACTTCTGTTCCATTGGTTGATTGTTCTCAGTGTCAGAAATGTTCTCCTTATTTCCAGGTTGAATCTCTCCTTGATCAGTTTCCATCCATTATTCCTTGTCTGGCCTTCGGGTGCTTTGGAAAACAGCTTGAACCCTCTCCTTTCTGTGGCAGCCCCTCAAATATTGGAACATTGCTATCATGTCTCCCCTGCTCCTTCTCTTCACTAGACTAGCCAGGCCCAGTTCCTGCAACCGTTCATCATATGTTTTAGCCTCCAGTCCCCTCATCATCCTGGTTACTCTCCTCTGCACTTTCTCCAGAGTCTCAACATCTTTTTTATAGTGCGGTGACCAGAACTGGACCCAGTATTCTAGGTGTGGTTTTACTAAGGCTTTATAGAGTGGTATTAGTACCTCCCTTGATCTTGATTGTATTCCTCTGTTCATGCAACTTAAATATAACAACTCTACCAGAGATCAATTACAAGCACTCTATGTAAATTTCAGATCTGACTCTTTCCAAGGCCAAGGTCTGGAAGACGTTTCTATTACTATCTGTTTGCAAGTGTGCTTATTCGCTGAGTATCTGAGAATACCAATCTGAGTGAGGTCCCATGGAGATACATGGGAACACTGTAACAGAACTTTTAACACCAAGAGTGTGATGCAAAGAGTATCTTGATAAAGGAGAACATTTGTAGCTCAGGGTTGAAATTGGGGAGTCTTTGGTGCTCTCTGAGCTTGGTTCCTTTTTTGCAGACACTTCAGAGTACTGATGATGTTACCTAGTCTGGTAATATAACGTCTGTAAGAAAACAACCAAGCTCAGAGATCACCAAGGACCCCTCACTGCTGTCTTATTTGTTGAGTATAAATATCCCCACCAGGTAACCTTCTCCTCCGAAATTGTCTAGCATATTAAATCCCTTACTCCTTAATCCCTTACTCCGGGGGGGTGGGGGTGGGGCTTCTTTACAGTAGTGGCCAAAATTATGGAAATCTTTTGGGAAAAGTGTATTTTATTTTTATTTTATTTTTATTATTTTTTTAAATTTGATTTATATGCCGCCCTTCTCCGGAGACTCAGGGCGGTTTACAGTGCGTTAAGCAATAGCCTTCATACTTCTGTATATTTATACAAAGTCAGCTTATTGCCCCCACAAAGTGGGTCCTCATTTTATTTATTTTATTTATTATTTATTTATTTATTTTATTTAATTAAATTTTTATACCGCCCTTCTCCCGAGGGAGTCAGGGCGGTGTACAGCCAATAGTAAAACAACATAAACACAAAAGTTAAAAACAATTTAAAACATATTCAATGATTTGGCCATGTATTTTAAAAACCCAACTAAAATACCCATTAAAATTCATCATTCCATCAGACCAGCTTGTTGGAATAGGAAAGTCTTAAGGGCACGGCGAAAGGTACGAAGGTCTGGGATCCTGCATATCTGCAGGGGCAATTTGTTCCATAGGGCAGGAGCCCTCACAGAGAAGGCTCTCCCCCTGGGGGTCACCAGTCAACATAATTTGACCGACGGCACCCTGAGGAGGCCCTCTCTGTGGGAGTGCACCGGCCGGTGTGAGGCTAACAGTGGCAGAAGGTGATCTCATAAATATCCAGGTCCTAAGCTATGGAGTGCTTTAAAGGTGGTGACCAACACATTGAATCGCACCCGGAAGACCACCGGGAGTCAGTGCAGCTCGCTTTAGTTTTTCTAAAACTAGTTAATAACACCACTTTTTTTTTAGTAGTACCATAAAATTACATATCAATAGAAAGATAATTTAATTAAGAATGTAATGCAATAACTTTTAGGAAGGATTTGCTATTAGAATAGCAGTTACAGTATAAAGAAGAAAAGTGAAACACGTAGAAAAAACGTGATATACAAAAATGATCCCCATGCCGCTTAATACTTAGTTGGATAACCTTTAGAATGAATGACGGCCTTACAACGTCTTCCCATGGAGTGAACCAAGTCTTTGAGTTCTGCCGCTGTTATAATGTGAAACCAAGATTGAAGGATGGCTTCTATTAACTGGGTTTTATTGCTGGGTCGCTTCTGACTAACAAGCTCCATAGATTTTCAATTGGGTTAAGGTCTGGGCTATTCCCAGGCCATTCCAGCAGTGGAATAGGATTATCTTGAAACTCCCCCTCAAAAAGGGAGTGTTATTAGCCATCAAACCTCAAAAATACACTTTCCCAAAAAAGTTTCCGCAATTTTGGCCACTATTGTATTGAACAAGGTATAGCTGAGTCTGTGCAACCAGTGGTAGGATTCAATTTTTTTTTTACTACAAGTTCTGTGGGTGTGGCTTGGTGGGCATGGCAGGGGAAGGATACTGTAAAATCTCCATTCCTTTCCCAGTCCAGGGGAAGCTTACTGCAAAATCCCCATTTCCTCCAAATCAGCTGGGACTTGGGAGGCAGAGAATAGATGGGGGCAGGGCTAGTCAGAGGTGGTATTTACCGGTTTTCCGAACTACTCAAAATTCCCGCTACCAGTTCTCCAGAACTGGTCAGACCCTGCTGAATACCACTTCTGTGTGCAATGTATTATTCCATAATGTCCTTTACACAGGTCTGCCTCAAATATACATTGATTTTAAGTGGTTTTCTAAATTCTATATTCAATAGTATGGCCAGATTTTTGCAAGAAATGCCATCTGTTGCTGAGTCCCTTTAAATGGCTTTTGGCTGTCTTGTTGATATATACATTTACTGAACTCAACATATATATTTATGTATACAACTGATAAACATTTCTCTTTTTCTAAGTTTTTTTTGTTTTTTGTTTTAAGGCTCATATACACAGAACAGATATGATCCTTATTTCAGATTTCTATTCTGTTCATTACCAAATCAAACCGAGGGTGAAAAGATGGTGAATTGAGAATTTTCAACAAAGGATAATTGAGAGGTTATTGGAGTGGCTCACATTACTTAAAGAACTGCAGGTCCTTCGAAAGTCAAGCATACAAACTGATGGAAGTTAAAACTCATCCTTCTTCTAGGATGCTTTACTGAAGCACTACATTCTGGTACTTGGTCAAAGAAATAGCCTTCAGCTGTCAACCTCTTCCCCTTGCAGCAATGAACCCTCCCAATAATTCTCTGAGTGATGGACAAAGTTAATAAGATGTTCCAAACCAATCGTTCAGCAACATCATCGCATGTTTCCTCAATGCAGGAAGCTGAGATAAATAAATAAATAAATAAATAAATAAATAAATAAATAAATAAATAAATAAATAAATAAATAAATAAATAAATAAATAAATAAATAAATAAAGTTCTACCCTTTTGAGCAGGGGTGGCAAACTCAATTTCATTGAGGGCCACATCAGGATTTTGTTGGACCTTGGGTGGGGGGAAATGGTGTGTGTGTGTGTGGCGATGGCCAGCTTGACGTCACTTGTGTTGGGGGTGCCTGTGGTTTCTGGAGCACTTTGCCAGCAAAAACAGGGCTCCCAAGCTCCATTTTTGGCTGGGACAGCCTCCTGCAACCCTCTTCCAGATAAAATGGAGGTCAGGAGGGCCATGTGTGGCCCTTCTGAACTCCGTTTTCACTGGCAAAGACACAGTGGGCTGGTCCTTCGCTGTTTCCAGGTGGCCCCGTGGGCCAGATCTAAGCACCCCACAGGCCGGATCCAGCCTGCAGGCCTTGAGTTTGACACCCCTGCTTTTATCGGGAGATAAGGTTAGAACTTATCTCCCCCATTTGCCAGAGATTTCCTGGATTATCTGAAACTCTTAGTCTCCGCTTCTTACTTCAAGATACTGACTCTAAGATTACACTAAAGGTAGCAAAATTCCTTGCTGCAGTCTTGAGACATAAGAGCCGGGAGAAGGGACGGGCTGGACCCACTGACTGAGGTCAGTCCTATTGATCACCAGCGGTTGAGCTGGCTGGTGGCGGTACAAAGTGCGAGGTGTAGATTTATGTAAATTACAATATAGTATTTTCTCTCTATGTAAAACTTGACCGTGAGTTTGATGGAGTGGTTTCCACCACTGATCTTGCTGCCGTTTTGCACTTTAGTCTGGTCGTGTGCCAGCTATATGTCCTGGATGTTTTGGTCTTTCTGGTCTATGACCGCAATAAAGTATGCTGCTGCACCCCTGCTTTAGAGATATGTCTACAATCTTTCCAGAGGACTTGGTTCCCTGATGAGAAGGGTACATCAATTAGTCCCATAGCCTTTTTTTAAAACTGCAAAGTCTTTTCATCAAGTTTACTGAAGTGGGACTTCTATTTTCTGAAGCCAGAGCCAACTTTCTCTCTTCCCAAAATGGAGAATAGAAATATTTTAGTAGCTATGTCAATGGAGAGTCTCAGTCATCCAGGTCATGGTTGTCCCCAGTGTGCTTTTTCAGGAGGCAACTGAAGACCTTTCACTTCTCATCCAAGAAGTTTCTTCAGCTCTGACAGGATGGTGGGGAGTGGAAGGATGTATATTCCTTGTAGACAGATGGTCCTTTGCATCCTTTTAGAGGGTCCTTGAAGCATTTGGAGGTTTATCTGTGTCCTCAGAGTCACCTGAGTGGTGCAAATGGTTCCTGTAATCTTCAATTTTTCCTCTGAAAATCCACTCCTACTCCCACACCATTCAAGGGGTGATCATCCCAAATCCTAAAAGTCTGTGGAGATGCTCAGTCATCCAGTCATGGTTGTCCCAAAGCTGAAAGAGCTTCTTGGACGAGAAGCGAAACGTCTTCAAAAAAAACCCCCAGAAATTCCAGTTGCCTCTTGAAAAAAAGCAAGTTACATTTTAGGACATTTTATTTATTAGTTCAATTTATTAATTCAATTAATTCAAGGAGCCTGAGTAGCGTAGGGGGCTATGCCTCCTGCTAAAGGCAGCAATTAACATCCAGCTGCCTGTAATTCTGTGAGTTCAATCCTAGCCAGGCTCAAGGTCGACTCAGTCTTCCATCCTTTTTAAGGTGGGTAAATTGAGGACCCAGTTTGTGGGGGCAATAAGCTGACTTTGTATAAATATATACAAAAATATGAAGGCTATTGCTTAACGCATTGTAAGCCGCCCTGAGTCTCCGGAGAAGGGCGGCATATAAATCAAATTTAAAAAAAATTATATGCCGCCCTTCTCCAGAGACTCAGGGCGGCTTACAATGCATTAAGCAATAGCTTTCTCACTTTTGTATATACCTGCTTAGTATATACCTGCTTACGCCCCCCCCTCCCCCTTAAGCGGTGTTATTTTTTATACAGCTTATTGCCCCCACAATCCGAGTCCTCATTTTACCTACCTCGGAAGGATGGAAGGCTGAGTCAGCCTTGAGCCTGGTGAGATTCGAATTTGCAGTAATTGCAGGCAGCTGGTGCTACTTAACAGCACTTTAGTCTGCTGCGCCACCAAGGCTCTTGTGATTTTAGTAGATAATACCCATTTTTTTTAGTAGATAATACACATTCTTTAGATGGATTTCTCCACCCCTCTGATACACAAATTTAATTTGCTCTTGGCATTTTAAATGAATTTTATCTGTCTTTGTTCTTTTTATATCAATGGCTTAGAAACCAGCAGAGTAATGAGCAAATACTGTGAGCAGATACGATAAACCAAGCACATCTAATCTCATGGTTGAGGTAATAATGTCTGATCTTATTTTGTGAAGCCATGTTTATATATATATATATATATATTTTAAAAATGGGCATGCTGGTTATTGTCCATTTGAGGAGGAAACAGGAAGAATTAATGACTGACCAAGAAAATGTCAAGGATCTTTAAATAAGTATATTTGAAAGAGAAGCCAATCTTGCAACATAATTTATTCATCAGAATTAGTTAACTTCTTCCTTTATTAATTACAGGCCATCAATGGAATGAGTGAACACACCAAACTCATCTATGATATAATTACTGCACATGACTATAAATACCATTAATGTGAAGTGTTTCCAAGTGTTAATTGGCTGTTCTAGCAAGAGCATATTAGAGTAATAAATACATGTGAAGTCTGTGAAGTGCTAATTTTAACATGCAAAGCCATTATGAAAATCAGCTGAAAAACTTTTCAAAAAAGATCTGAGGACCTAATCTGTTTAGTATGCAAAATTAATTGCTATATTAAATTAGCAAAGGCACATTACTTTTTTTTTTTTTTAAGACAGTGAAGATATGAAATTGTGGAGACAGATTGTTTTTGGTCTTGCTTGTAAAAAGGTGGGATTCTATAGAGTTTCTCCTTGGTAAGATGTTCAAAATTTTAGGAAACTGGGTCTAAAGCAGGAGAAGAAACATAGGTAGTTACCGTGGGAATTGGCACTTAATGAAAGGCTACTGTATTTTTGATTAGCCAAGAGCTCCAGTGGGGGAAATAGCTAAAATTAATTTGAAAAGCAGTACATGGACATGGAAAGTTTTGGAGGAATCATTTAAAGATGAAAAAGCCACAGGAAAAGCAAATCTGAGGAGGTCTATTTTATTTGTAAACCATGCATGAAGTGGATGTCTTGATCATTCCTTTTAAGGCCCAACTTCCCTGTTAGATAACAGTTTGATTAATCATTAAAACTGTGTTACCGTCTGTTTCTCCTCTTTGAATCTCATCACAAATATAGTTATATTGATGCTACCCAAGTCATTACTCAGGTCTCAGATTGTCATTGATCTTGATGTTAAGCTACCAATGAAAACTGTCCAAAAATTGCAACTGATCCAAAATATGTTGGAAAGCCCATTGACTAGAGCCAAGTAGAGGGATCCTATGACAGGTGTACTGGAAATTCTCTAAGTGGTTTGATCCAATGGTTAAAGCATCAGGCAAGGAACCAGGAGACCATGAGTTCAAGTTCAAGTTACCCATCAAAGCTAGCTGGATAACTTTGGACTAGTTTCTCCCTCCCTCCCTTCTCCCTCCCTTTCTCTCTCCCTCTCTCCCTCCCTCTCCCCTCCTCTCTCTCCCTCTCTCTCCCTTCCTCCCTCCCTCTCTCCTTCTCCCCTTCTCTCTCTCCCTCCCCTCTCTCTCCTTCTCTCTCTCTCCCTCCCTCTCCCTCCCTCCTCTCTCTCTCCCTCCTCCATCTCTCTCCCCTCCCTCCCCTCTCCTCTCTCCCTCTCTCTCCCTCCCTCTCTCCTTCTCCCCTTTTCTCTCTCCCTCCCCCTCTCTCTCCTTCTTCCTCCCTCTCTCTCTTCCTCCCTCCCTTTCTCCCTCCCTCTCTTCCTTCCACCCTCTCTCATCCCCCTCCCTCCCTCCCCCTCCCTCCTTCTCTCTCCTTCTCTCTATCGTTCCCTCCCTCCCTCTCCCCTTCTCTGTCTCCCTCTGTCTCCCTCTCTCTCTCTTCCCCTCTCCCTCCCTCTCACTCTCTCGCTCTCTCCCCTTTCCCTCTCTCTCCCTCCTTGTCTTCACAGGCTTGTTATCGCATGGAAAATAGGAGGAGGAAGATTTGTTAGATATATTTGTGAGTTATAGATTAGAAATAGAATTTTTTATTGGCCAAGTGTGATTGGACACACAAGGAATTTGTCTTGGTGTATATGCTCTCAGTGTACATAAAATAAAAGATACATTAATCAAGAATCATAAGGTACAACACTTAATGATAGTCATAGGGTACAATAAGCAATCAGGAAACAATATCAATATAAATTGTAAGGATGCAAGAAACAAAGTTACAGTCATACAGTCATAAGTGGAAGGAGATGGGTGGTGGGAATGATGAGAAGATGAGAAAATTAATACTAGTGCAGACTTAGTACATAGTTTGACAGTGTTGAGGGAATTATTTGTTTAGCAGAGTGATGGTGTTCGGGAAAAAACTGTTCCTATGTCTAGTTGTTCTGGTGTGCAGTGTTCTATAGCATCGTTTTGAGGGTAGTAGTTGAAACAGTTTATATCCAGGATGCGAGGGGTCTGTAGATATTTTCCCAGCCCTCTTTTTGACTCGTGCAGTATACAGGTCCTCAATGGAAGGTAGGTTGGTAGCCGTTGTTTTTTTCTGCAGTTCTAATTATCTTCTGAAGTCTCTGTCTGTCTTGTTGGGTTGCAGAACCAAACCAGACAGTTATAGAGGTGCACATGACAGACTCAATAATTCCTCTGTAGAACTGGATCAGCAGCTCCTTGGGCACTTTGAGCTTCCTGAGTTAGCGCAGAAAGAACATTCTTTGTTGTGCTTTTTTGATGACATTTTTGATGTTAGCTGTCCATTTTAAATCTTGAGATATGGTAGAACCTAGAAATTTGAAGGTCTCTACTGTTGTTGATACTGTGTTGTCTAGTATTGTAAAAGGTGGAAGTATGGAAGAGTTTCTCCTAAAGTCTACCACCATTTCTATGGTTTTGAGTGTGTTCAGTTCCAGATTGTTCCAGTCTTTAACAGATGGATCATTTGAGATGCAGTCACTGGTATACAGAGAGAAGAGAAGTGGGGAGAGCACCCAGCCTTGGGGGTGGGGGGGACTGTGCTAATTATACAGGTATCTGATGTGATTTGTGAGTTATTTTTAAAAATAATAAAAGTGGGATAAAAAGAAAGAAAGAAAGAAAGAAAGAAAGAAAGAAGGAAGGAAGGAAGGAAGGAAGGAAGGAAGGAAGGAAGGAAGGAAGGAAGGAAGGAAGGAAGGATACCAATAAGTCAATGCATTGATCTCAGCTGTGTGCATCTCTTACATACAAAGCAAGTAATTCAAGTGAGAATTCTCTACGTTGACCAATGCCCAACATCTGGCAGTCCCATGGCTTTCATATTCTGGAATGTAAATGACACAGTCATGTTTTTTCCACTGCAATCTCTCTTATGAATGTTGAATCTTCCAGTTTCTCTTCTGTTTTCAAAATCCATAGGTGCTGTTCTTTAAATGTATCTGGGAGGGCTTCAGATAGGGCACAAAATAAAACAATTAGCAGCTGTGATTAAGAAAACACACAGAAGGAAGAGAGCCCAAATGCAAGGCTGGTTAAAAAAAGCCCAGGAGAAAAGAATACACTTCCTTCTCTTCCCCTTGACTTAAAGTAGCTAAAGGTAAAAGTTCCCCTCGCACATATGTGCTAGTCATTCCCGACTCTAGGGGGTGGTGCTCATCTCCATTTCAAAGCTGAAGACCCAGCGCTGTCCGAAGACATCTCCGTGGTTATGTGGCCGGCATGACTCAATGCCAAAGGCGCATGGAACGTACCTTCCCACCAAAGGTGATCCCTATCATTCTACTTGCATTTTTTACTTGCTTTTGAACTGCTAGGTTGGCAGAAGCTGAGATAAGTCAAGGGAGCTCACCCCGTTATGTGGCACTAGGGATTCGAACTGCTGAACTGCTGACTTTTCGATCGACAAGCTCAGTGTCTTAGTCACTGAGCCACCATGTCCCTAGAGTAGCTAGTGATCTACAAACTTCCCTTGAGCTTTCCCCCTGCCCTTCGATGTCCTCAAAGTTATCTTAAAAAAGCAAGGACATAAAGAGTCCTTCATATAAATCAAATGACGAGCAATACCTTATTTGGCCTGTGAACAGAATGACAGGGACCATTACTTGAAGGAGTAGGTAGAACAAAAGCTTATATTCAATTGAGTATAATTAGTGTTTTAAATGGGAGGCGTAATTAATTTGATGTGATTTTTAATATGGTTATTTCCCATGCCTTTAATGCTTTTAATCCTCTCCCAGTATACAGAACAATGCAGTTTGCTGACAACTCTCAGATGGGCTTTGACGACTGCACCCAAAGTTAGTTAGTTAGTTAGTTAGTTAGTTAGTTAGTTAGTTAGTTAGTTAGTTTGTTTATTTATTTATTTATTTATTTATTTATTTATTTATTTATTTATTTATTTATTTATTTATTTATTTTTGGAATTTATATGCCACCATTCTCCCGAAGAACTCAGGGAGGCTTACGACAACAATCAATAATATAAATCATAAAATAAGTTAAAAACCCCTTTAAAACCATATTTTATTTTACCACAGTTTGTGCAACCCCCTAGCAGATGAAGTTATTTGACGGAAAAGCCACGTCTTCAGTTTGCGGCAAAAGGAGAGGAGGTCCAGGGATATCCTGAATTCGGTGGGCAAATCATTCCAGAGGGTTGGTGCTCTGACAGAGAACGCTCTCCCCCTGGGGGATGCCAGTCGACATTGTTTAGCCGACGGCACCCTGAGGAGGCCTGCTCTGTGGGAGCTCATGGGACGATGGGAGGAAGGCAGGAGATGGGCTTTATAGGTAAGCACCAGCATCTTGAAACAGACCCAGAGAGCAACTGGCAGCCAGCGCAGCTCACACAGGAGAGGTGTTACACGGGAATAATGAGGAACTCCCGTAACTGCCCACACGGCCGCATTCTAGACCAGCTGGAGCCTCCGGATGCATCCCAAGGGCAGCCCCATGTAGAGGGTGTTACAGTAATCCAACTGAGAAGTAACAAGGGCATGGGTGACCATGGCGAGGACATCTCGGTCTAGGAAAGGGCACAACTGGCACACAAGATGTACTTGTGCGAAGGCCCCCCTGGTTACGGCCGTTTATTATGGATACTGTACCTTAGGGCTTTTATCAACTATTTTATTCATCCACTTCTTTCTGTGTCAGTTGGACACCCCATAAATCATTTTAATTCCCAGATCTTTCCATTCTCCCAGTCTTCCTTGTATCTCCTGTACAACTTTCTGAAACAGAAACTGATGTATGTGTACCCAGACAGACATTCCACAATTGTCCCTTTCTGTAATGCCCAGGTTAAATTTTGTTACTTACAAACCCATCCCTTTAGATTACTCCTAAATCTCTCAATTTACCAGTCTGATTAATTAATTACACAGTTTTCACTGTGCAAAAGTGTAGTGGGCATATATTTGTTTATTTGGAATCAAGGTTACCTTAAAATGTTAGAACAATTAATCCGTGGAACGACTTGCCTCCAGAAGTTGTGAATGCTCCAACACTGGAAGGTTTTAAGAAGATGTTGGATAACCATTTGTCTGAAGTGGTGTAGGGCTTCCTGCCTAAGCAGGGGGTTGGACTAGAAGACCTCCAAGGTCCTTTCCAATTCTGTTATTCTATTATTCTAAATGTACTTGGTTGTTTTCATTAATATTTGGCACCAGAGCAGAAAGGGCTGTTAAGTACGACTTATAAGTGCTTTGTCCTCAAGCAAATTAGAACTTTGATGTTGAGGCCATCCAAAAGTATGTCAACATATTTTTTAATGATTCAAGAACAGATGAGGGAATATTCACACGAAGAGCCCTTCAGATTATCTAGACTAAGTGTAATCAGTGACAAAAATGCAAGACAATGGAACCTGAGATGTTTCTGGCACTCATATGCATATGCAAAAGTTGGACCCAGAGGATGAGTGAGAAGAAGAAGAGGAGGACAGTTGTGATTTATTCATTTGAAGGTGATTATGAAGAGGACAATTAAGTTTCAGAACGCCTAATGACTTCTCCTGAATGAAATAAAGGCTCTCTTCACTTATGACTCAGCAAGCAGAAATCTATAGATTTATATATATAAATCCAATAAATCCTAAATCCTATAGAGCTGCAATGTAATTCCAAGAGCCCTGGTGTACCAAAATAAAAAATAAAAACATCTGTTCCTATAGATGAATTGTGCAATTTCATTAGTATCCAAGGAGAAAAGAGAAGGGAAGGGAAGGGAAGGGAAGGGAAGGGAAGGGAAGGGAAGGGAAGGGAAGGGAAGGGAAGGGAAGGGAAGGAAAGGAAAGGAAAGGAAAGGAAAGGAAAGGAAAGGAAAGGAAAGGAAAGGAAAGGAAAGGAAAGAGGAGGGGAGGGGAGGGGAGGGGAGGGGAGGGGAAGGAAGGGAAGAAGGGAAGAGAAGAAAGGAGGGAAAGGAAAGAGGAGGGGAGGGGAGGGGAGGGAAGGAAGGGAAGAAGGGAAAGGAAGGGGAGGGAAGGGAAGGGAAGGGAAGGGAAGGGAAGGAAAGGAAAGGAAAGGAAAGGAAAGGAAAGGAAAGGAAAGGAAAGGAAAGGAAAGGAAAGGAAAAACTGTGGTTCTATTGTATTGTAAGCTGCCCAATTTAATTTTGCAAAGTAGCATCCCACTTTAAAAATGAAAGATGATACAGAAAAGTTCCAACTGAAAAGAAAGCAACTAATATTAAAAACCTAATTTTTTTGTCGATATGACTAAAGTCTTAACTGGAAAGGAAACCCCCAGGAGTTTTTCAGCTAAGCATTTGGCCTTTGGGGAAGAATTATTCAACGACTTAATTATTTTATTCTCCCCAAACCTGGCCATTGTTACAGACAGGAGGAAGCGATCTGCTCTGGTGACTCCTGTTAATTAAAACAAATAGGACAAGCTGGAGTGGGTGAAGATAGTTTAGCATATGCAAATTGTTCCAGGAGAAAACAGGGAGGACATACATGTAGGGTGGATAAGTTTTAAATATTTCTCCTGGAGTAGGTAGCTTTTTTTTTTGGAGAAGGTGCATTTCAGGAACTATTTACTGAGTAAGTGGCACAGAAATGAAATTATTGGCATGAAAAGCTTAATGGCCAATTAAGTACAAAGCCAAAAAAAAGTAAAATAAATTATATCCACTGGTACCCAATTTAAAACTGTGGTTATAATCCAGGTAATGGAACTCAGTTGGAAAGTGTTCTGAGCACTCCCTAGCTTAAAAAGTCATTACTGCCTGGCCTGCTGTTTTGTATAATTGCTGTGATAAGACATTGCAAATATAATTGGCTTTAGTCTGAAAATATTTCTTCATAAAGCAGTAACAACAATGGTAGGAAAGTTCTTTGATTTGTATATTTATAGCAACTTAAGGGATCTCATTAACACCTACAATAGCATCTCTGGGCACCTTTATTAAGCCAGAATGTGAAATGAAATGTGACAGTTGCATTTCAAAACACTTTTCTGTTGGGTCCCTTTCTTGAACGTGTAGATGATTAAATGACTCAGAGATGCATAAGGGCTTTGAAAATCAGACCTTATCTGTTCTTAAACTCCCCCACCCCTTCTCTCTCTCTTGCATTTCTACTTTCTCTCTCGCTTGCATTTCCCCCTAAACTCCCAAGCTGAACTCAACTTTTGTTTGGGTTCTGCTATAATTTCATTTAATTGTGCATATGGAGGAGGAGGACGGGCAGAGCCAGGTGGCAGTCAAAAATGTAAGATGTAAAAAAGATGTTGAGACTCTAGAAAGAGTGCAGAGAAGAGCAACAAAGATGATTAGAGGACTGGAAGCTAAAACACATGAAGAACGGTTGCAGGAACTGGGTATGTCTAGTTTGATGAAAAGAAGGACTAGGGGAGATGTGATAGCAGAGTTCCAATATCTCAGGGGCTTCCCCCAAGAAGAGGGAGTCAAGCTATTCTCCAAAGCATCTGAGGGCAAGACAAGAAGCAAAGGGGGGAAACTAATCCAGGAGAGAAGCAATTTAGAACTAAGGAGAAATTTCCTGACACTTAGAACAATTAATCAGTGGAACAAGTTGCCTCCAGAAGTTGTGAATGCTCCAACACTGGAAGTTTTTAAGAAGATGTTGGATAACGGTTTGTCTGAAGTGGTGTAGGGTTTCCTGCCTAAGCAGGGGGTCGGACTAGAAGACCTCTAAAGTCCCTTCCAACTCTATTATTCTATTGTATTCAAGATAGGGATCAGTCTAGAGTCATTACATTCCCACAAGCAGTTTAAATTCAACCCCTCTTAAATTCTGATGAATTTTATCTGGTGCCAATTCAGTGCTGAACTAAAACAAAACAGAAACTCTTCACATAAAGAAGAGATACCTATTCTCCCATTCTGGCTATTTATCCTGAGATCAATTGATTTCCCTGATCTCTCCCCTGGTACAGGAAACAAAGTGAGGAGAACCTATGGATTAGAGGTTAATATATCTACCTAATATACACAAGCAACCCCGGTTCAAATCCCAGAAGGAATGGCTAATTTATGAGAGCTAAATAGCTTGAAATAGATCTATACTAGTCTCCCTTTATGTCTTTGTCGGTAAATATAAATGTAATACTACCTATAGTTTGATGCTGAGGCTAAGATGCTGAGCTTGTCAATCGAAAGGTCGGCAGTTCAGTGGTTCAAATCCCTAGTGCCGCGTAACGGGCTCAGCTCCCATTACTTGTCCCAAAGCCGAAGAGCCAGCACTGTCCGAAGATGTCTGTGGTCATGTGGCTGGCTTGACTAAACACAAAAGGCACACGGAACGCTGTTACCTTTCCACCAAAGGTGGTCCCTATTTTTCTATTTTCATTTTTTACCTGCTTTCGAACTGCTAGGTTGGCAGAAGCTGGGGCAAGTAATGGGAACTTACCCCGTTACATAGCTCTAGGGATTTGAACCGCTGAACTGCCAACCTTTCGATCAACAAACTCAGCATCTTAGCCACTGAGTCACCACGTCTCAATAGACAACTCATAATATAGTTTTTCTATAATTTGCTTTAAAATTTTAGTTCCATTTGCAATCTTTTGGACGTGCTGTTTAGACTTTAGATTTACAAGTGGGATTAAAATTTACACCAGAACTGAAGGATAATGTAGCACTCTGTAGATTTTGCTGATGTAGCTGGAATTTTTTTGTCTTTGAACTTCCTGCTATTTCTCCAACTTACAATCATGTTCACATACACACATCGCAAGCTCTCAGCTGAATTATGCTCCTTAGCTGTCTCTCCACGTCAGATTTACTCAAAGTTTTACTCTAGGTGAAATGTAAACAGCAAATGATGCTCTCTTTTTTTGAGATTTCCAGCTTTCTGAGTCTGTACAATGGATATAGATCATTGTCTACACTGCATTGGGAGTTACTTTCCTTTGCAGTTATAATTGAAAGTATTAATTGTATGTTCAAACCAAATGCTCCTTTTTCAATGTTAAAAAAATGGATAATGAGTATTATCATATGCTACTTTTCATAAATTCCTGCTCTGGGATCCCTTTTTAGATTAGTTCAAAGGAAATTAAGAACTCAGTAATGGGCACTATGCATTCCTCATTATGGTACAACATACTGGCAATTTACCCAATTTGTCCATAGGTCAAAAGCAAGCTGTTGTACAACATTAGCCAGATCAGAGGCAATTTTCACAGGACAAATATAGGCATACTCTCAATAACATTCACTTTCAGACAGCTTTTGTGAGAGAATTGCGGCTCAAAGACACTTCAGACAAAGAATCTGCATCCTTAAATAATGGGGAAATCTAAAATTAAAACTCCTACACGTACATACATTCATACCAGTGGTGAAATCCAATTTTTTTTACCACCGGTTCTGTGGGTGTGGCTTGGTGGGCATGATGTGGCTTGGTGGGCATGGGTTGGTAGGCATGGTAGGGGAAGGATACTGTAAAATCCCCATTCCTTCCCCACTCCAGGGAAAGGATATTGCAAAATCTCCATTCCCACTCCACTCTGGGCCAGCCAGAGGTGGCATTTGCCGGTTCTTCGAACTACTCAAAATTTCCACTATTGGTTTTCCAGAACCTGCTGGATTTCACCCGATACATTAGTCTGTCTTATCCACATTTTTTTTAAAAAAAAGTACAGATATGGAATTTTTTCCCAAATAGAATAAACAAAAGGATTTGAAATTCGAATCTGAAGTCTTAGCTTCAAACAGGTGAAAACTGGAGACCAAAAAGTAGAGTGTTTTTTTTCTTTCTTTTTCCCCCTCAGGAAAAGCAGTGCCATGAAGCAAGACAAGATCTCTGACACTCCGGGAAATAGTTTCTCTCCACTTGATGTTACCTGTTAATACAGACAATCAAATTATCAATTGCAAAGGTGAGAGAGCTTTACCTCTTAATCGACTTCAAGCTTTCCAATTCATCTGAAGGCCTAGCAAAGCAGGTAGAGAAGAAATACACGCCAGGTTTTCACTCAAGCCATCAACCAGGTAAAACTGTGGTAGAAAATCTGGTTATTCATTCACTCACAAGCTCAACATTCAAAAGGGTCCTAATTGTTTTTTTTTTTAGTAAAAAGTTGATTTTATTTTATAGACAAACAAATATACAATACATAATCAATCATTCAGTGTATCATATGAGTACATCTTTTGTGTCTTCTTTTTACTCCTCCAATCTTTATCGTATCTTGATATTATCATTTCATTGATTGTAACATTTCTCCCCCATTTAATACATATTATCTATCATATAATATTTACGAGGGTATTTATGAGACCGTCTTCTGCCACCAGTAACCTCTCACCGACCAGTTCGCTCCCATAGAGAGGGGCTTCTCGGGGTGCGGTCAGTCAAACAATGTCGACTGGTGGCCCCTAGGGAGAGAGACTTCTCTGTGGGGGCACCTACCATCTGGAACAAGCTCCCATCAGAATTATGGAGGATCCTGGATCTGCACACTTTCCGCTGTGCCCTTAAAACATTCTTATTTAAACAGGCGGGCCTGGCCTAATCTTCCCTTTTTAAACTGTTTCAAATCTATCCTAAATTGGGTGTTTTAAATTATTGGGCCAAAATATTTATTATATTCTAAATGTTTTTTAACATTGCACTTCATATAAATTATATGAAGTGTTTGCGGTATATAAATTAAATTATATATATATATATATATATATATATATATATATATATATATATATATGTATATGTATATGTATATGTATATGTATATGTATATGTATATGTATATGTATATGTATATGTATATGTATATGTATATGTATATGTATATGTATATGTATATGTATATGTATATGTATATATATGTATATGTATTTCTCTTTAGCCAGGTTCTTCCTATGTAAACCAAGATTTTATGCAGCCTAGTTCAATGAAATCACAATCCACTAGTTTCTAGGCTTTTTTTTTCCTTCTGGCAGCCAGCAGACCCTTTGCTGCCCATTGGGAGACTAAGATAGATCTATTTCAGCCTTATAAGGCCTCTTCAGTTAGCCACACCCTCATCTCATGTATCCTCCCTGTAAAGGTACAGTATTTGTTTTCTTTCTTTTTCGTAGGTTTTATGTGTATTTCTCTTTAGCCAGGTTCTTCCTACGTAAACCAAGATTTTATGCAGCCCTAGTTCAGTGAAATCACAATCCACTAGTTTCTAGGCTTTTTTTCTTTTCTTTCTGGCAACAACTTCAGTAACAGAGTGGTCAATGCCTGGAATGCACTACCTGACTCTGTGATTTCTTCCCCAAACACCCCAAACTTTAACTTTAGACTGTCTACTGTTGACCTCACCACATTCTTAAGAGGTCTGTAAGGGGCGTGCATAAGCACACCAGCATGCCAACAATTCCTGTCCTAATGTTTTCTTTTATTTGTATTCTTTTCATGTATTTGTAATTATGTTTACACTTGTATCTGTCATAACAGATGGGGATCTACATGGGGCTCCCCTTGAGGAACACCCGGAGGCTTCAGCTCATCCAGAATGCGGCCGCGCAGGTGGTTATGGAGTGATGTGACGCTCCCATGTGACCCTCCCTCCTGCGCGAGCTGCACTGGCTCATAGTGATCTTCCGGGTGCGCTTCAAGGTTTTGGTTACCACCTTTAGAGCGCTCCATGGCTTAGGACCGGGGTACTTAAGAGACCGCCTTCTGCTACCAGTAGCCTCTCACCGACCAGTACGCTCCCATAGAAAGAGGCTCTTCAGGGTGCCATCGGCCAAATAGTGTTGACTGGTGGCCCCCAAGGGGAGAGCCTTCTCTGTGGGGGCACCTGCCATCTGGAATGAGCTCCCCACGGAGATACGGAGGATCCCAGATTCACGCACTTTCTGCCATGCCCTCAAAACATTTTTATTCCAGCAGGCTGGCCTGACTTGACTCTCCCTTTTAAACTGGGCTTTTAAGTTTTATATAAATTGGGTGTTTTAAATTTGACTTAAGCCTAAATTATTTAATGTATTTTTAATAGTCTTTTAACTTTTGTATGTTGTATTTTATTTAAGGCTGTTCACCGCCTTGAGTCCTTTGGGAGTAGGGTGGTATATAAATTTAATAAATAAATAAATAAATAATAAATAATAAAATACATGCTTGACAAAATAAATAATAATATAATATAATATAATATAATATAATATAATATAATATAATATAATATAATATAATATAATATAATATAATATAATATAATATAATATAATATAATATAATATAATATAATATAATATAATATAATATAATATAATATAATATAGAATTGTGGAAGAAAACTAATAGTATACAGTACTTCTAAAATAAACCTGAAATACCCATAGGGAAAAGTAGAGAAGAGCATAATGCTGAGTTCACCTTGAGAATGAGTCAGCAGACGTTCATATTATTAGTTTTCTGGAGGCAGAGTTTCAGTGGAATGGCATATGAAATGAGAGGTCAGATCATGCAAAAAGCTGCTGAAGGCAAACCGAAAGTAATGGACCTGACAGCAAAAGAAATGTGGTGAGACAAGGTAAAAGAAGGAGCTTTGTTTGTATGTTTGGGCAGACATATAAACAAAATGGAACAGAAATAACTAGTTTTCACTCGTCGGCAACTAAGCTGTCAGCAAATTTCATCAGATTCCTTTCTATCCTGTTTTTATTGATATCCACTGTAGGTAGATTAGAAGACCTAGTATTTTGCCTCTGTCTCTCTCTGTCTTTCTGTCTCTCTCTCTCTCTCTCTGTGTATCTGTCTCTTTTTCTATCTCTTTCTCTCTTTCTCTCTCTCTCTCTCATCTCTCTCTCTCTCTCTCTCTCTGTGTGTCTCTGTCTCTTTCTCTTTCTCTCTTTCTCTCTCTCTCTCTCTCTCTCTCTGTGTGTGTGTGTGTGTCTGTCTCTCTCTGTCTCTCTGTCCCTCTCTCTCTCATCTCTCCGTCTTTCTGTTTCTGTCTCTCTATATCTCTGTCTCTCTGTCTCGTATCTTTGTCTCTCTCTGTCTTTCCGTCTCTCTCTCTCTCTGTGTGTATCTGTCTCTGTCTGTCTCTTTTTCTATCTCTTTCTTTCTCTCTCTCTCTCTCATCTCTCTGTCTCTCTCTGTCTCTCTCTCTGTGTGTGTGTGTGTGTCTGTCTCTCTCTGTCTCTCTCTCTCTCATCTCTCCGTCTTTCTGTCTCTGTCTCTCTATATCTCTGTCTCTCTGTCTCGTCTCTTTGTCTCTCTCTGTCTTTCTGTCTCTCTCTGTCTCTCTCTCTCTCTCTCTCTCTCTCTCTCTCTCTTTTTCTCTCTTGCATCACATACACAAACACAAATATGCACAAAATAGCTTTAAGATAACACAATTAATGTTGCTCATTTCTGGGCAAGATCTGTTTAGTTAGTATATAGTTTACTCTTTATTTTTATTTTTAATTTTATGTCATGTAGCATGCCTTCTTTTAACTGTGATGCTTCTGACATGAATAAACAAACAAACAAGCATTAGGATCGGAGAAGTGCAAATAAGCCACTTAAAACATGTTTGCAGACATGCATTCTTTGGTGAGAGTCAGTTTGCATTTGTTGGAAAATTATCTACATTCTAATTCAACACTAAAATTTTGTTTCTTAAACCTCACTGTGCTTTATAAGTTGAATATGAGCCACTAGTAACATCACTGAATTAATGGGATTTACAATAGACATATATCTTTCTTTAAAACTTTCAGTGTTGGGAAAATAACATTGATGATGGGCCTGTAAGGTATCTTAAATAGTTTAAAATGCACCATGAAACCACAGCTTTTACCCATGTCACAAGAAAGCTGGCTTGAGACAGGGGGAGGTGGGGGAAGGAACTGGGAAGGGCAATTTGAGTTCTCTTCCTGGAGTTATTTCATCAGCTGAAGAGATGAACAACTTCACAATAAAGTCTTCTCATAACTTAAGTGTGATACTGATTGTTCTCACCACATCAACAATGGCCATTAGCTTTTGCCCCTACCTGTGTTTAGTAAGATCTATGTAATGCAGAAAGCCAACTATGAATGCAACAGGACTTTATTTTTGCATGAAAGATGGAAAAAAGGAAGGGAGGGACGGAGGGGAAGGGAAGGGCATTAAAGCATTGTGATTAACATCAGCTGTCTGCAATTACTGTAAATTCAAATCTCACCAGGCTCAAGGTTGACTCAGCCTTCCATCCTTTCTAAGGTAGGTAAAATGAGGACCCAGATTATGGGAGCAATAAGCTGACTTTGTATAAATATACAAAAGTATGACGGCTATTGCTTAACGCATTGTGAGCCGCCCTGAGTCTCTGGAGAAGGGCAGCATATAAATCAAATTAAAAAAAGGGGGGGGGGAGTTGGTGGTTCAATGTTAAGACGCTGAGCTTGTAGATAGAAAGGTCGACAGTTCAGTGGTTTGAATCCCTAGTGCTACGTAGCAGGGTGAGCTCCTGTGACTTGTCCCAGCTTCTGCCAACCTAGCAGTTCAAAAGCAGGTAAAAAATGCAAGTAAAAAAAATAGGGACCACCTTTGGTGGGAAGGTAACATCCTTCCATGCGCCTTTGGCATTTAGTGGTGCCAGCCACATGACCATAGAGACATCTTTGGACAGCGCTGGCTCTTCGACTTTGAAATGGAGATGAGCACTGCCCTCTAGAGTCGGGAACGACTAGCACGTATGTGTGAGGAGAACCTTTACCTTTTAATGTAGAAAGCCAACTATGAATGCAACAAGGTTATTTTGGCAGGCAGGCAGGCAGGCAGGCAGGCAGGCAGGCAGGAAAGAAGGAAGGAAGGAAGGAAGGAAGGAAGGAAGGAAGGAAGGAAGGAAGGAAGGAAGGAAGGAAGGAAGGAAGACTGCATGTCAACGATTTCTTACTGTACATCTCATCTTTGGCATGTATTGCTGTATAATCAGATATTGGAATCAGGCCACAATATCTGCAAGAATTAAGGGGGACACAATGCCAATAACTATATGCTTGGTCAGTATCTATACGATATATTTTCTGCTTTTCATTCTCGTTAAAATTTTATAAATCTCTCTGCAAGTTTTGAAGTTGTGCTGGTGAGTGGAAGTCCGCCCTGTCTCCCAACTCAAACATGATCCATAATTTGATCAAATGCTCCTGGGCACTATTAAATAGTAATAATGAACTTCACCTAAAGCCCTTAATAATTTTGTTCCCCATTTCCTTCCCTAATTATCCATGACTCCCTATTTATTATTGCTTCGTTCCCTGCCTTGAGGCCTGCTAAAAATACTAGGAATGATAAATTAAACAATACATTTTGGCACACAGTTAACCAGTGGGAAGGGTTATAATTTAACGGCTTGTCTTCTGAATTAATTATTTCTGAATTATTTAATTGCAGCTGCTAACTTTAAAAAAAAAACTCAGAGCCTTTCATTGGTAACTCAAATTCACTGACATAAGCTCCCTGGAATCCAGAGAAAGCCATTAAAAGCATATATGTTTAAATTAAATTTGAAAAGGTCCCTCCATGCATATGTTTACCCGTCTTCCATTTATAACTGTATTTATATATTTTTCTTGCTAACGAACATCGTCTACTGTAAAAAAAAAACACACCACCACCAGAATGCTATTTTCCGGAGTGCTCTCCGAAGTCTAATCAGTAAGCAATTGTTACAACATCGCTAATGTCTTTCTTCCACCCTGTTTTGGTAAGTAACAACTATCATTGACTAGATATTAGTATGTTCTTATGGGTTTTACTCGCAACCCCGGTTCTTTTAAATTAAGCCTTGAGTTATTGGAATATTAGAATACAGTGTTTACGAGTCGGTCTCTCCCTTCTGCTTAATTAAGCCATGGAATAATTGGTCTTTTTGGCTGAGATGACACTCGGGAGGGTAATTTGACTCTTTTATTTGCAAATGTGTGAAGATTGTGTCATGTTGCAGGATGTTGATTAGAAGGAGAAAGGAAATATGAATAGGTCTCTCCGCTCTTTGGGATTCACAGGTCCTGAAGTCACTTTGCCTCCATAATCAGACCTTCCTTCTAAAATACTCATCCATGAGTCCTTAGCTTCTCTTAAAGATTTTAAAGGCAGGAGGGAAACAGAAAATTGAGAAAATTTTCATTTTTAGCTCCTGTTAGATTCACCACAGGAGAAATCATCACTGCCACAGGTGTTGATATTCAAATGAATAACGTTTTCAGCATCTTTTAAAAGTTTGTTCTCTCTCTCTCTCTCTCTCTCTCTCTCTCTGTGTCCCTCTGTGTCTTTCTTTCTTTCTTTCTTTCTTTCTTTCTTTCTTTCTTTCTTTCTTTCTTTCTTTCTTTTTCTTTTTCTTTTTCTTTTTCTTTTCCTTCCTTCCTTCTTTTCCTTCCTTCCTTCCTTCCTTCCTTCCTTCCTTCCTTCCTTCCTTTCTTTTTTCTTCCTTTCTTTCTTTCTTACTTTCTTTCTTTCTTTCTATCATCTATCATCTGCCTATCATATCTGTGTCTCTCTCTGTTTTTCTCTGTCTATTTACATATCTGTCTGCCTATCTGTCTCTCTCTCTGTGTCTGTGTCTCTACCATCCATCCATCCATCTATCTATCTATCTATCTATCTATCTATCTATCTATCTATCTATCTATCTATCTATCTATCTATCTATCTCTCTATATCATTTATCATCTGTCTCTCTCTCTTTCTGTCTGTCTCTCTATCATCTATCTATCTATCTATCTATCTATCTATCTATCTATCTATCATCTATCTATCTATCTATCTATCTATCTATCTATCTATCTATCTATCTATCTATCTATTGTATGCCGCTCTCTCTCTCTCTCTCTCTCTCTCTCTCATTTATCATCTGTCTCTCTCTCTCTTTCTGTCTGTCTCTCTATCATCTATCTATCTATCTATCTATCTATCTATCTATCTATCTATCTATCTATCTATCTATCTATCATCTCTTTCTTTTTTCTCTCTCTTTTCTCTTTTCTCTCTCCTCTCTTCTCTCTCTATCTCCTTGTTAAGCCCAGTGTCAAATTGTAGAATCTGGAACATTATTCAATGTCAAATCATTTCTATACCATTGCCAGGAAAACCAAATAGGTATTGACATGGACACAAAATATGAAATCATCAGGAGCTGAACTTCACTTGCAAGACACATGTCTTTAGTTAAATAATATTGAGATCTTTGCATATATTTTATGAAGATAGATTGCAAGTTTAAAACCCAGCTAATGTAGACCTAAAGCTTAATGAATATTGAGCAGCCAAGATATTACTGGTTTAGAAATGGAGAATTAAAACTTAGAATAAACCCTCCTTTGCTCTTTTAATTTTCATCTGGCTTTTTTTTTTTTTTTTTAATGCAAACTGCAACAACCTAAGGATGGAAGATTAGGCAAAACGATTACAATGATTACAGTAAAGGAGAATATTTGCAGCTTTATCATCATGACGACGTCACCTAATTTAGGTAATGAAACATCGGCAAGAAAACAAACAAGCTCAGAGTGCACCAAGGACCCTTCAAAATTATTACAGCTAGACCAGTGGTGGGTTTCACTTACCTTTGCTAGGGGTTCGGTTGTGCACTCGCCACTTCTATGCATGCACAGAGAGTATTTGATGACGTCTGGGTGGGTGGGCGGGAGCCTCCTTTCACCGCCACTACCGGTTCGCACGAATCAGGGTGAATTGGTAGCAACCCACCACTAAGCTACACCTAGCATTAAAATACATATAACTCTTTGTGGGCTTAGAAAGAGGGTTTGCTTAATCTCCTAAGGAAGTTCTGGAGCTGTTCATACAACAATTTGTTTCCCCAAATCCTACACTCTTACACTCCTACACTCCCCCGCCTTACTGTTGCTTTCCACCATGCTGAATTTTTTCCCCTCTTTATTTTCAGTGCAAGATTCATGAGCCATGCTCTATTTCTGCATTTTTCATTATCCCGGCTGTCATGCCACTGACATCTTCTTGCTAATATACCGAATGACCTGTTCCTTTCACCGTCATTCGAAGATAAGTGCAGCAGTTATTTAAAGGGAAGTGAAAAATATGAAGTGCTCTGTGTGGTAGACTCAAAGCTTTTTTTTTTCCCTTTCTCTTTTTCAATCTGAACTTCCTTGTGTGTTTATACTGTATGAATTTAATTCTGCTTTTCCTTTTTTTTTTTTCTTTGCCCAAATTCAAATTCTACAGCTTGGATGTCTTTGATCTTTCCAGAAACTCATGCCAGATGATCGCCTTATATCCTGCCTTTAGCGTGAAAAGGAATCCGGGAGTATCTTTTCTGACTGACAAATTTGATTCAAAGCTTTCATAAACATCTGCTTGCTGCACTGGCTCCTGGTGGTCTTCCGGGTGTGCTTCAAGGTTTTGGTTACCACCTTCAGAGCGCTCCATGGCTTAGGACCAGGGTACTTACGGGACCGCCTTCTGCCACCAATAGCCTCTCACCAACCAGTTTGCTCCCATAGAGAGGAGCTCCTCAGGGTGCCGTCGGCCAAACAATGTCGACTGGCGGCCCCCAGGGGGAGAGCCTTCTCTGTGGGGGCACCCGCCATCTGGAACAAGCTCCCCCCTGAGATAAGGAGGCTTCAGGACTTACGCACCTTCCGCCACGCCCTAAAAACGTTTTTATTCCAACAGGCTGGTCTGGCCTAACTCTCCCCTTTTAAATTGGGTTTTAATTTTTTTATATATAATTGGATGTTTTCAATTTCGTTTCTAAGCCTAAATTATTTAATCTATTTTAGTTAACTTGTAACTTTTTTATGTTATTGTATTTTATTTTGGCTGTTCACCGCCCTGAGTCCCTTTTGGGACTAGGGCGGTATATAAATTTGAATAATAAAATAAATAAAATAAATAAATACTTATGATTTTCTAGCAAAAAGTATTAATCTGAAGAAAAAAATGAAGCCCAAGAAATAGTGTACTTATCAGCTTTATGGGTAAACCAGACAAGAAGCATAGCCAGATACAGCAAACTAATTCTGTTTTATTGTAAGGCGACACGAACAGAATCCAGTCAGAGCGGAAGAAGCTTCTCAGATGAGAAGCGAAACGTCTTCAAAGAAAAATCAGAAAGTCCAGTTGCCTCTGTCTGGATGGTAGAGAATGGAAGGATTTATACCCCTTGCTGATAGCTGGTCATTTGCATTGTTTTAGTGAGTCGTTGAGGCCACCTGGAGGCTTATCTGTGTCACTAGTTGTCTGCAAGGAGCAGAAATCTTTCCATCCCCACCATCCAGTCAGAGCGGAAGAAGTTCCTTGGATGAGAAGCGAAACGTCTTCAAAGAAAAACAAGAAAGTCCAGTTGCCTCTTGAAAAAAGTACCTTTGAGATTTAACCAGGGGTGGTTAAAGCACATGCGTGCAAATGTGAGTGTTTGTGCAAAGGCAACCATTCCATGCATGCGCCTATCCTTGCATGCATGTGCTTTGCTGGCGCTTGTGCCTATGCACATGCGCCCAGCCTCAAAAACATGCCTAAATAGGATGGCATAAAGCCGAGGCAGGCCCATCCACGATTTTCACTACCGGTTTGAGCGAACCTGTTCGAACCGGCTGAATACCATCTCTGGATTTAACTCTTGAGTTACACAAATATAGTTCGAAGGATTAATATTTCCGTCCTTATTCGAGATCCTGAAGGAAGGGATTAAAAAATATGAGATGACAATTTTTGTTTTATTTCAAACAAAGAGGCCTGACATGTTTGTCTAAAGGAACAGCGATTCAAAGCAGAAGGCGGTGGACTGGGGTTATAAATGGACTATTGATCGGTGGCTTGCAAAAGCAAATATTTTATTGTGTAGGCAGAAGTCGAAAATAGGCAAAGTGTTAGAAAGGTCAGCAGGCAGTTGTTTAGTGATTAATTATAAGCCCAATTAATATTTATTAAAACTAATAGTGAATAATAAAAGGGCAGTTTCAGAGAGATCTGTGGGAAACTGTGATAGATAACTAAGCAATTAATTAATCCATATGGTTGATAAGGCTGATATAATTTATTCTTGAACAAAAGGGATAACCTTTTGGACAAGAGATCAGTAATGGAGACAAAAGCAGGCCCCAAAAACCAGCGGGGGGAATGGAATTTATCTATTGGATGAATAGAAATTCCTTAAAAGTTCATAGGGAAATTTTAACATTTTCAATAGACTCAAATACCCATACATTCATCCTGTACATACATACATCCCATACATACATACATCGTTGAGATATTGTTTGTCTTTTTTCCTTATTAATACATATTTCTAAAAGTTGGTCCATTGGAATGAAAGATAAGTAGTGAAGAAGCAAGTAAAATAAAGTAATATAAACAAAATAATAATGCAAATAAAATAAATAATAAAAGGTCTAAAATCTGAATTGCCCAGTTCCAGACTTGAAATGATTCTTTCCAAGGGGCGGTTTCAACATGACATGTGCAAATTCCGCTTATTTTGAAAACTTTTCTTGAGTTCAAAACAGCAACTGTGTTTCAAAGGTCAAAACACTTCCCACAACACACAGTGGAAGCCATCTGTTTCACACTTCACACTGCCATGTGGGTTGAGGCCAGGGCATTTTGAACTCAGGAAGATGTTCTTCAAAGCCTCCAGTGATGAAGCACCCACAACTTCTGAAGGCAAGCTGTTCCATTGGTTGATTGTCCTCACTGTTAGGAAGTTTCTCCTTAATTCCAGGTTGTTTCTCTCCTTGATTAGTTTGATTGACCAGAATTAAGTTGGAAGAGATCTTGGACGTCTTTTAGTCCAACCCCCAGCTCAAGCAAGAGACTAGACCAGTATTGGCTAACCTTTTTGCCATCTCGTGCCAAAAGCGGGAGTCACAGGGTGTGTGTGTCATGGGTACATGTGCCCACATCCATAATTCAATGCACCCCGCCCTCCCGCACATGCGCATGTGACCCCACACACACACTTCCCCCTGCTTTTGACACGCAATGGCCCGGTGGGCCTGGTAGGCCCGTTTTTCCCCCTCCCCAGGCTCCAGAGGCTTTCTAGGAGCATGGGGAGGGCAAAACCAGCCTTTCCCATTCCCCCTTGAGGCCTTCCGGAGACTGGAAACAGCCAGTTTCCCAACTTCCGGTGGGATCGGAACACCTGAAAATCAGTTGGCTGGTGCATGCATGCGCGCTAGAGCTGAGCTCGGGCAACACTCACATGCCCACCAATATGGCTTCAATTGCCACCTGTGGCACCCGTGCCATAGGTTCACCATCATGAGACTAGACCATTTCAGATAGGTGGCTGTCTGGTCTTTTCTTAAAAACCACCAGTGTTGAAGCACCTACAACTTCTGGATGAAAGCTGTTCCACTGATTACTTGTCCTCACTGCTAGGAAGTTTCTCCTTAATTACAGGTTGCTTCTCTTTTGATTGGCTTCCATCCATTACTTCTTCTCCTGTCTTCTGGTGTTTTTTTTCTATCATATTTAAATATTTTTTTAAATTAAAAATGTTCTATGATGTGCTTCTTCCTAAAAGAACACACACACAAACACAAAGAGACAAAGGGAGGGGAATATCTTAAATAAATAAAGCCAAGTAATGCTTTTAAACAATTAATCAAATCGAAACCACAGCATGGATTCAATTAAACATTAGAGACATTGTTTCATTTGCCCTGGTGGGTAGAGCGATGGTCGATATCTTCTTTTTCTTATTTTTTTCCTCCTTTGCATACTCTGCAGGGGGTGTGGGAAGGAAAATAGAAGATGCAAACCGGGAACAGGATGGTGATGATGAACTCGTGGCATCCGGAAAGCAAAATCCTTCGCGTGCGCATAGAAAGAAACAGATGGGCTCCAATGTATTTTTACGATTGAGTAGGAAAGCAACATGATCCAAAGTCCTAGATTCACCCACCATGCCTGTTACTGACACGTTTCTAGCTGTGACTGAAGGCACTGAAAGGATCTTTCTGTTGCATCCCTGCAGGATTAGCATGAAGAGAAGAATGGCAATGAGCGAGGGGGACCGTGTGAGGCCGACGTTAAGCATGTGGTGGGATCGCTGGCTGGTGTCTGTTGCGAGGAAGACCAGAGAAGTATCACCTTGCTCACTGGATGCAGAGTACCGGTTGAATGAGGGAGGGTTGCCTTGAGGCTGAGGGAACCGGACAAGATGCATGAGGGGGAAGGAAAAACGAAGGGATCCTTCCCATGGATGGTCTTCTCATGCGTTGAGAAAAATAAAATAAAATACAATCTGCATGATTGCGGTAGATCTGCATTTACCTGCGGGGGAAAGAAGGCTAGGCAGAAAGTAGTAATTTACGTGACCTGATCGACTTTATTACTGCACTCTTGATTTCAGGGGTTATTGTTCAGTCAGATCATCTTTCCCTCTATCGAGATGAGGGTGGTGTCATAAATGAAGTATTAGATTGCGAAAATTGGAGTTTCAATTTTTCTTCAAGAATCCCCTCCCCTCCTGTCTCTCATTCCATCTCTTCCTTCCCATTCCCTTCCCTTCTACTTCTACTTCCCTCCCTTTTCCCTTCCTTCCTTCCTTCCTTCCTTCCTTCCTTCCTTTCCTTTCCTTTCCTTTCCCTTCTCCTTCTCTTCCTTCTTCCCTTTCTTTCTCTTTCCCATCTCCTTTCCTTCCTTCTTCCCTTCCCCTTCCCCCTCTCCATCCCTTTTCCTTTCCTTCTTCCCTTCTTCCTCTCCTTCTCCTTCCCTTCCCTCTTCCCTTCCTTCTTCCCTTCCCTTCTCCTTCTCTTCCTTCTTCCCTTCTCTTCTTCCTTCCCTTCTCCTTCCCTTCCTTCTTCCCTTCCCTTCCCTTCTCCTTCCCTTCCTTTCCCTTTTCAGCAATCAGGAAGTGGCTGCTGATGGGTGGGGAATGAATGAAAGATAGTGCAATTGGCTGGGAGATTGTCATGGAACACTGAAAATGCAAATCCTGTGACCACACCAGCACCCCAGCCAGGAGCACAGAAGCAATCACAACTTCCTCAAATTTCATTCCCTCAAGAGTCATGAGTCCTGGATTTTGGATGCATTCTGTAAATTAGTCTATTTGAAACACCAGGGTTGAAAAACTGTTGTCCTGTAATGCTCCATTTATCCAGTTAAAAGTCACGAGAACAAGAGTTTCAGTGATGTATAGATTAAGGCCATTCCAGTGGGAAATATTTGGAGGAATGATTTGCAAAAAGACTGGAAACCTTGGCTGTGTTGACCCTTAGAGCAGTGGATTCCAAAAGCTTCTTTGGTTACTTCATCTTCCTTCCTTCCTTCCTTCCTTCCTTCCTTCCTTCCTTCCTTCCTTCCTTCCTACCTACCTACCTACCTACCTACCTACCTACCTACCTACCTACCTTCCTAGTATTATTTTGCTGTCCATCTCACAAACAACTGACTGTGGTGCAGGGGTACATCAGTGTTTAGAATCATGTTATTAAATCTCACTGGGTTTTTTTCTCTTTTCACAAAAGCTTCTCTGAACTTTTAAATCAGTAAAGGACCATGTAATTTTGCCATGCTGAATGAATTGAAGCACGAAGCAACAGGAAAAGCTTCATGGACAGAAAATAGACTGGACTGGAATGACAGAGTTGGAAGGGACCTTGGAGGTCTTCTAGTCCAACCCCATGCCTAGGCAGGAAACCCTACACCACTTCAGACAAATGGTTATCCAACCTCTTCTTAAAAACTTCCAGTGTTGGAGCAACCACAACTTCTGGAGGCAAGTTGTTCCACTGATTAATTGTTCTAACTGTCAGGAAATTTCTCCTTAGTTCTTTGTTGCTTCTCTCCTTAATTAGTTTCCACCTATTGCTTCTTGTCCTGCCTTCAGGTGCTTTGGAGAATAGCTTGACCCCCTCTTCTTTGGGGCAACCCTTGAGATATTGGAAGACTGCTATCACGTCATCCCTACTCCTTCTTTTCATTAAACTAGACATACCCAATTCCAGCAACCATTCTTTATATGTTTTTTTAGCCTCCAGTCCCCTAATCATCTTATGTTAAATATATATTATTATTTCTATAATATATAGATATTATTTCAGAAGAAGTCCTGGAAATTTTACAATGTTGCTTAGAGATGAAGTCAGATAGATCTTATATCTATATAATAATTTTGGGAATCAAATCTTTACCTGCCTTCCCATTAAAACAACAACCCAGGACCCAGTTTGTTGGGGGCAATAAGCTGACTTTGTATAAATATAAATATACAAAAATATGAAGGCTATTGCTTAATGCATTGTAAGCCGCCCTGAGTCTCCGGAGAAGGGCGGCATATAAATCAAAATTAAAAAAAAAAAAACCCGCCCCCCAACACACTAAATATAAAACAAAACACGTTAACTATCATGAAACATTCCAATGCATACAAACAAGCCTACTTCAATAGAAAAATGCATAACCATTAAGCAAATACTGTACATACAAATCCTTGTACTCAGGGGGGTGGGGGGCTTCACAAACTTTAGCAAGGAGTTCTCTGCCTGAGTGGGCGTGGCCATGGTGGGTGTGGCCTAGTCGGCCTCCTGCGCCATGGCACACCATGCACCATGGCGGCGTGTGTGTGTGGGTTTGCCCTCCCCAGGCTCTGGAGGCTTTCCTTGAGCCTCTTGGAGGGTGAAAAGGGCCTCCCCAGGCTCCGGAGGCCTTCTGGAGGCCGAAAAGGGGCTGTTTCCAGGCTTCCAGAACTTCTGATAGGCCCATTTTTCACTATCCTCAAGCTCTGTACATGCCCTGCCCTTACCTGCATCCAAAATGGACCGTGTGGCGACTCCTGGGAGGGGAGGGGAGGGGTGGGCGGAGCCAGCCAGTAGTGGGATTTGGGGGTTCTCCTAACTGCACAGAATCTTAGCTAGAGGTTTCCCCCAAACCCTGCGAATTCTCAGCAGCACTCCCTTTCTTATACTGTATTTGTTATATAAAGTCCAGTTCTTATTATATCTGAGTGACAAGCAGCCTTTGAAGTGGAAATAGATCACAACAGAAGTACATTTAGCAGCCTTATTAGTATTTTGCAGAGTTCATTTTTTTTTTCCAAGAGGCTATGCAAGGCTTTGATTATTAAGAAAGATTATCCATGTGTTACGTTGAAAGCGGGACAGCCCATGCAGAGTAGATTTTAACAGATGTAACAGGAACATATTGAAATTGACAAAGGGAAATTATATAATGGCTGAAGCTGGAATCTGTGATCTGAATAGCTGAAGAGGATTTGCAATGTACTTAATTATCTCTTGACAAATGCTTATATGGCAGCAATCAAGTATCTTCGCTTAATTGATCACTCGGCAGCATTGCAGGCTTTGCATTTTTGTTCTTCCAAAAAAGAAAGGAGGAGGAGGAGGAGGAGGAAGAGGAGGAGGGAAAGAGGAAGAGGAAGAGGAAGAAGAAGAAGAAGAGGAGGAGGAGGAGGAGGAGGAGGAGGAGGAGGAGGAGGAGGAGGAGGAGGAGGAGGAGGAGGAGGAGGAGGAGGAGGAAGTTGTCATTTATGGAACTGTTGATCCAAACTTGAAAAACAAAAGCACAACTTTGTAGGCAAAAATACGAAAAAAAAAGATGAGAATTTCACAGATAAAGGCTAGTGCAAGGACTCAGGTTAATCAAATGTGACACAAAAGGACCAGGGGAATAATTAATTCTTTTGCACTCAACAAAAGCACCATCATTATTTAGTGGAGTCTGTTCTGCTACTTGCTTATTGTAGGAATATTAATTGAATTCTTTTGAATATTTTAACAGAAACTTTTCCTTATTAGTAAGAGAAATATCCAACAGGATGATCTGCTCAAGGCTAAAGTTGGCCAAGAGTTGGGTTAGGAACCTCTAGTTGGGGAAAGGGCTGAAGAAGGTCCTGACTAATAAAGGAAACATATATATTTTATATATATTTTGTTAAATAAAAAAAAGTTAAACATCTCAACTGCTGGATTCTGTGGATGCCATTCCAGGGAATTCCATCAGCAAAGAGAGTCAGGCTAGGGAGTATGAACTTAAGCAAAGGGTTAATCTATTGTTCCCCTTTATCCTTCGGCCACAAAAACATCAGTGTTCTCCTCCTCCTCCTCCTCCTCCTCCTCCTCCTCCTCCTCCTCCTCCTCCTCCTCCTCCTCCTCCTCCTCCTCCTCCTCTTCTTCTTCTTCTTCTTCTTCTTCTTCTTCTTCTTCTTTTCCTCCTCCTCCTCCTCCTCCTCCTCCTCCTCCTCCTCCTCCTCCTCCTCCTCCTCCTCCTCCTCCTCCTCCTCCTCCTCTTCTTCTTCTTCTTCTTCTTCTTCTTCTTCTTCTTCTTCTTCTTCTTCTTCTTCTTCTTCTTCTTTTCCTCCTCCTCCTCCTCCTCCTCCTCCTCCTCCTCCTCCTCCTCCTCCTCCTCCTCCTCCTCCTCCTCCTCCTCCTTTTACTTCTACGTCTATTCCTCCCTCCTCCATCCTAGCACAATTGCTTTAAAATTGGCTCACTGTCAGCCACTGAGCGGAATCTTCAGAAGCTGCTTTTACAGTCATTTCTGTACAACTATCTTTCCACTTGGCTCTTTTTATCAATTATTCAGTGTGCTATAAGGAGCAACAAGCAATGTTTCCACTAATGTCATAATTACTGTAGTCTAGATGATTTAGTTTCCAAAGTGACAGAGAAGTAGAAAATGCTAATATTCATCCTGCAAGAGCTTTGCAGTAGAGTATGCCTGAACTCAGCTCTGAAAATTCTGTTTTATCTCTTTTTATTAGAAAATGAGACACTAACATGATTAACAGGATGCTAAGAAGTGATAAGCTGCTTATATTTATTTAATGGTAATCCTTGTAATAAATAAGTCTGCAAGCATGCAGTGTGTTATCTTTACATAAATAACTGTGATATGATGGTGTACTTGCAGTGAACTTTTGTTTCTTGTTTTGTTTTGGGGGTTTGTAAGACGTTCACTGATGAAGCAGCCACACTTCAGCCTGTAACTAGATCTTCTTCTTGATCCTAGAACAAATTAAGTTTATTTATTTATTTCATTATGTGCCTGTTTACTCTTGGCCGTTCTTATACCTGCTGTGACCAAGACATCCCAGGTATTTCATGGATAAGTAAAAAGTTGGGATTTTAATAGCTGGAATTCACAACAGCCAAGAGTAGTTATAGTCAATATCCCAAGTGATAACTTAAACTCATCAATTATTTACTCTTCCATATAAGAGAGTAAATAGTTCTTCTGAAGAGACTGTTCTGTGGGGTTTAAGAAAATATCTCACCGTGGTTGAAACTGGCTTTTGAGAAAGAGAACGGTCCTTCTTCCATTTTTTTTTTCCAAATTGCAAGAAAGAACCAAAATCATTTTGGAGGTGGGAATGGTATTCCTTCTCCCCTTCCATTTGATCACCAAATCTAAGACCTGTTATGGTCATCTATTGTGAAGGTCTAGAAGTTTAGCTGTTTGATTACTTGGCCTTTTATTGTGTGCTCCAAGGTGGGCAGCTAAGAATCATGAAAAGAAAGAAAGAAAGAAAGAAAGAAAGAAAGAAAGAAAGAAAGAAAGCCAGAGAGAAAGAAAGGAAAGAAAGGAAAGAAAGGAAGGAAGGAAGGAAGGAAGGAAGGAAGGAAGGAAGGAAGGAAGGAAGGAAGAAAGGAAGGAAGGAAGGAAGGAAGGAAATGATAGAATTATGAATTATGACTACTATAAGAATAAAACTTCATAAAGGTCGTGGTCGACCCCAGAAGGGATGGAGGGAAGGAAGAAAAAGAAAGAAAGAAGGAAAGAAAGAAAGAAAGCAAGCCAGAGAGAAAGAAAGGAAAGAAAGGAAAGAAAGGAAGGAAGGAAGGAAGGAAGGAAGGAAGGAAGGAAGGAAGGAAGGAAGGAAGGAAATGATAGAATTATGAATTATGACTACTATAAGAATAAAACTTCATAAAGGTCGTGGTCGACCCCAGAAGGGATGGAGGGAAGGAAGAAAAAGAAAGAAAGAAGGAAAGAAAGAAAGAAAGAAAGAAAGAAAGAAAGAAAGAAAGAGAGGGAAGGAAGGAAGGAAGGAAGGAAGGAAGGAAGGAAGGAAGGAAGGAAGGAAGGAAGGAAGGAAGGATAGAATTATGAATTATGACTACTATAAGAATAAAACTTCATAAAACATGAAGCAAACATGCTGAGAGGTTTTTCCTCTAATATTTTTTTTAAAAAAAACATGTTACATTCTTTCTGTTTACTAGACTAAGAGAACAATTTGAGTCTTCCTTTACAAACAAGTACCCTAGTTTGGAATCGTGTGCAAAGTTTACATCTGTTAAGACATTCTAGGCAATGTGAAGAATAACGTGAATATAACGCTGAATAAATAACAAAGCATTTGTTAAAAAAGTGTGTTGACACCCATGTTATTCTAATTTGGGATTTACATATCATGGTAAGACACTGGAAAGGAAATGTAATCTTGTAAAAGTAATCTTTTTATCGTTTCCACTTGCTTTTCATCTTAATTTCCGCATATGGCCTTCTTGGTGTCATGGAGCATTGTTACCTTCCCGCCAAAGTGATACCTATTTATCTACTTGCATTTGCATACTTTCAAATTGCTAGGTTGGCAGGAGCTGAGGCAAGAACAAGAGCTCACCCTGTCACGTGGTGCTTGGGTCTCGAACCTCGCCTGCTGGCTTTCCAGCTGAAGGCGCACAGAACACTGATACCTTCCCACCAAATGTGGTCCCTATTTTTCTACTTGCATTTTTTACGTGCCTTCGAACTGCTAGTTTGGCAGAAGCTGGGACAAGTAATGGGAGCTCACCCCTTTATGTGGCACTGAGGATTTGAACCGCTGAACTGCCAACCTTTCGAACAACAAGCTCAGTGTCTTAGCCACTGAGCCACCATGTCCCTTACAAAGGATTAAGGAACATATAAATAATAATGCACAGCATTATACCTAATACATTTAATAAAATATTTCAAATTATGATTGTTCTAGCTTCACTCGGTTTCAAAATGTAACTTGCAATTAACGTAAATTGCTGATACTAATTTGGCTTTCCGAGATGATGGTGGTAATCATATATTTTGATCCACTCTCTTCTTAAAGCAGGTGATCCATATAATCAGGTCATATCCAAAGACACAAACTTACAGTGACTTTCTCCTCTGATTTTGTTGTTGTTGTTGTTTTTCGTTTTTTGTCTATCACAGATTAAACTGCATCAGCAGGCAGAGAAGAAAAAACTGCTGAGTTTCACGCAAACTCGGGAAAGTAATATACAACTTCTATATTACTTTCACCTTAGTTAGATTCACCTTAGTTAAAAAGTTGTCATTCTTGATCTGGGAATATCACCAGGGGACTCCTACGGCAGAGTGAAAAATATGAAATCAACTCTCGAATAAAAGCGGAGCGCATAATGCTTACAACAAACCTATGCGCATGGATGAACTCATGACTTCATTTTTTAATGACTACCCCATGAATTTATATAACGTACTTTAATATATACCATTCAAATATCTCGCCAGGCAAAACAGCCAGGGGACCATGCTTAGCCTTGCGTGTTATATATTTTTATTTTCTCAAGATGCTTATCAAAGGGATGTTAACATTCATGGCATCTGCAGGAAAAATTGATTTACTGTTTAAAAAGGGACATTATTTACTTCTGCATTTTCCAGTCTCTCTTTCTTCCTAGAAATCTGAACCTGGAGGATTCTTCTAGAGGTATTTAAGTGTCTTGGACTGCCCAGCATATGTCAACTACTTAAAAGAAGGTAAGCTACATGAATCCTGTAGGGATTTATTCATGTGATGCAAAAATTTAGGCCATGTCCATCTGGATCACAAAGCTTCTTTCTCTGATCTGCTTCTTCAGTCTAAATGATTTGAGAAAAAACCATGATCAACACACACACATACTCATTGAATTGCTGCTTATTTGCTCTTTGGAATCTGTCTGATTGGGGGATATAAAATATTCATTTTAAACATTCAACAATAATGCAATTGTTTGAAACCTCATATTCTTTTCAAGTTGACAAATCCCTTTGATGTCTTAGGTCAAACCAAGTGTCCTCTAATCAATTCAGAGCTGGTTTACAGATTCAGCAGACAGTTCTCCATCTGCTGAGGCTTCTTATCCTTCCTCACATAAATATATTCAATGATGCAACACTTCAGAATCAAAAGTCCAGACTGAATCAGATTTCTATATCAGGTTGGAACTGATTCAAAGGTCCTATTGCTCATGATTGAATGCCAGCCTTGAAGTTCCACTAGCTTCTTAATTTTGTTTTCATTCACTCTGAGTGAAATTCATTAATTCATACTGATTAGTAGGGCTGCCACGAAGATGAAGGGGTCAACTCAGAGTGAAATCCAGCAGATTCTGACAAGTTCTGGAGAAGCCGTAGCAGAAATTTTGAGCAATTCAGAGAACCGGTAGCAGAAATTTTGAATAGTTTGGAGAACTGGCAAATACCACCTCTGGCTGGCCCCAGAGTGGGGTGGGAATGGAGATTTTGCAATATCCTTCCCCCAGGAGTGGGGTGGGAATGGAGATTTTGCAGTATCTGTCAGCATTCCAGAAAAAAACCCAACTCCCAGTAAAAACTCTGAAGTAAGCATTTTTCAAAGTTCTATTTACTAGAATAGGTAAACTGGCACATCTGGGAAAACCCAAATCTGAGAGGTCCGGGTTTTCCCTCAGTAAGTCAAAACCCCAAAACTATCCCCTCACTCCTCAGTCAAAATAATAATAATAATAATAATAATAATAATAATAATAATAATAATAATAATAATAATAATAATAATAATTTTATTTCTATACCGCCCCTCTCCCGAAGGACTCGGGGCAGTGCACAGCCTAATTAAAAGCACAAGACAAACAACAATTTAAAAATTAAAAATATTAAATAATTTGGCTCAATATAAAACCCCAAATTTAAAAATCCCAGATTAAAACCAATTTAAAAATCTTCACATCGATAGCCTGGCCTGGCGGAACAAAAAGGTTTTGAGGGCATAGTGGAATACACGGAGGTCAGTGATCTTACGTAATTCTGGGGGCAGTTCATTCCAGAGAGTAGGAGCTCCCACAAAGAAAGCTCTCCCCCTGGGTGTCGCCAGCCGACATAATTTGGCCGATGGCACCCTGAGGAGACCCTCTCTGTGGGAGTGGACTGGCCATCCATCACTGGGATAAGGCCTCATGCTTGAGCAAGGGGTTGGATTAGAAGACCTCCAAGGTCCCTTCTCACTCTGATATTCTATGTTCTATGATTTGTCTATTTAACTTAGGATCATCTGGAGAACAGGAAGGACTGTGATGAGTGTGCAGAAGGAATCACAAGTCAATTCTGCACTTTTTGCCCTGAGTTGATTCCTATTCGGGGGGGGAGGGGGATGCGGTGGTTCAGTGGCTAAGTCGCTGAGCTTCTCGATTGCAAGTTGGGCAGTTCAGCGGTTCGAATCCCCAGTGCCGCATAACGAGGTAAGCTCCCATGACTTGTCCCAGCTTTTTCCAACCTAGCAGTTCGAAAGCACGTAAGAACATGCAAGTAGAAAAATAGGGACCACCTTTGGTGGGAAGGTATCAGTGTTCTGTGCGCCTTCAGCATTGAGTCATGCCGGCCGCATGACCACAGAGATGTTTTTGGACAGCGCTAGCTCTTCAGCTTTGAAACGGAGATGAGCACTGCCCCCTAGAGTTGGGAATGACTAGCATATATGTGTGAGGGGAACCTTTATCTTAATTCCTATCCCTTAAGCAGCATTCTGCTATCCAGAATATCTTCCTGTTCTTCAAAATACTACTTTCTCTCCCTCTTTTTTTTAAAAAAAAAGAATCTACATGGTAGAAAGCATTCATGACTGTAATGCAAACGGCATTTCCAGCAGGCTCCTGAGATTGACAACAGACCGAGCAGTGTGCACTTGACATAATCTGGAATATCCAGTGGGCTTCTAATCAGTTCCCCTGTCTGTTGTTGAAACAGTTGCTGTGACATGAATTGTGATTTGCGCTCTTTAAGGCGTCCGAAATGTTTGGCAGATGAAGCAATTCTATTCTTTTCATCCGCCTAGCCATGGTGGTGTTTCCAAACATTTAATACCGCTCCTGACACTTTGTATTTTATATTCCGTATGTTAATATGGACAATCTTCTAGCGAACAGCGTTGAGTCGGGGGGAAAAAAAGAAAAACATTTTCTGTCTCCAAGTATCTAAATTCAAAAGGTTGGATTAAATGAAAAAGGATTTGTCCATTACTGCAAATTGCATGTGTAATAAGAGAGACAAAAGGAATTTCATTTGGGGGCATTGACTTTTTTTAAAAAAAAACTTAAGGACCGCGATTCAAGTCTTCGCAACAACAGTAATATGGGATAATACTGTTCCAATCCTTGAAATATAAAAGAAAGTTGTAATTCTTTATGCACAGGAATACAATGGGAATGATTTATGAGGGAGAGAATCATCTCTCTCCTTCCCTTCTCCTCACCCTTATTGGCAATACAGGTAGTCCTCGATTTACTATCCATGACTGAGCCCAACATTTCTGTTGTTAAGTGAGTTTTAAATTTCTGTTAAGTGAGTTTTGTCCCATTTTATGACCTTTCTGTTCTGCCCCAGCTACGGACTCCAAAGAACGCAGCATACACAAAGTCCCTTCAAACCTTAATCTACTGAATAAACCAGTCTTTTATAACAATGGCTGTTAATTAATTGCATTAATAGCCACCAAGAATTCAAAGAATAATAACTGAAAACTTACTATGGTTGGCAGAATGCCCAGAAGCAATTTTCAGGAAGCTGATAAGATAAACAAGACAAGACTCAAAGGTATGTGAACGAAGTTGTTCCCTGCAAATTGCTTCAGTTGGCGTTCCTTCTTAAATAGGCTAAAGGAGCTCCTAAGTGCCTCCTGAGGAGCCACTCCTGCCTTTTGGCAGCTCTGCACACCCATGCATTGAGAAGAGGCTTCTCCTCTTCGTCCTCTTCACTTATGGAGGTTCTGGAGGTTCTGAAAACCCTGGCTGAATCTCCGCCACTGTCACCACATCTTCTCCAGCCTCCTCTTTGTCCAACTCGAGTGTCAGCCACACAGGCTGCTGACGCAGCACCACACCAGCTCCTCGCTGTCTGAATCAGCTACTAGCTGCACAGGTCACGTACAGGCCACAACATTTTCTTGCCATTGTTGGTAAGTGAATTGGTGCAGTTGATACGTGAGTAACCTGGTTTTGAAGTGAATCTGGCTTCCCCTCATTGACTTTGCTTGTCCACAAGTTCACAAAACTTGTGGACAAGTTCACAAAAAGGGATCACATGACCCTGGGACACAGCAACTGTCATAAATATAAGTCAGTTGTCAAGCGTCTGAATTTTAATCATGTGACAAAAGGGATGCCACAATGTTGTAATTGTGAAAAGTGGTCCTAAGTCACATTTTTTTCAGTGCTGTTGTAACTTTGAACAGTCACTAAAGGAACTGTTGTAAGGCGAGGACTTTTGTTTGTACTAAAGATTACAAACACTACTTTGGAAAAAGTAAAGAACAGAAATGTTCATAGTACAGTCTTTCACTGAATGACACAGAAAAATACTCTACCAACAAAGCTTCAGAATTATGAAAACTAATAAATTCTGAGTAGGAAAGTGTTGTCAACTCACAAAGCATCCCTGGCCTGCTCTCGAATTGCCATAAGCAAAGTGGGATGGGAAATCGATGAAACAGCATGGCAGCCAAAAACAGATGCACATTCCAGATCTATCTCTCTCAAGGCTGTATCCCAGGGTTACACACAGCGGCCAGAGGGGAGTGCTTTCTACAATCCATGAAATTGCTCTGTTGGTCAATGTGATTGATGACACATCCTGGGGGTGAGGGGGGGAAACAGGGTCATGGTTGGGACATAAATTATGTAGGGTCAGAGCTGGCTTCATTTGAGAACATGCCAATATGAAGCTCCTAATAAATAACTGGATTTCATTTGAAGTTTGGCTCTAGTCTCATGATTTAATTAAGGCATCCATGGGAACCCTGACAGTGTACTTGGTAGTAAAATTACTTTCACCTTTCACTTTGACCATTCACCATTTGTCATCCTCACTTAAAGATGTTGAGAAGAAAAACTAAGCAAATAAAATGAGCTCCTTATTCTCATTGGTTTACAACTCTATAGAAATCATGGGGATAGAATTTGGAATTTGGGATCACATTCTGTCCTGTTCTTTCCCCATTTGGGGCATAGCTGACCCACACACATACCCACATAGGATATGGGCTTTAACTCCCAAGATTGCCACAAGGAAGAAAGTATCAACCTATCCTTCAAAAAACCCGAAGGCAGGACAAGAAAGAATGGATGGAAACTAATCATTCAGCTTTGGATCCCATGATGTAAAAAAGATGTGGAGACTCTAGAAAGAGTGCAGAGAAGAGCAACAAAGAGGATGAGGGGACTGAAGGCTAAAACATATGAAGAACGGTTGCTGGAATTGCATATGTCTAGTTTAATGAAAAGAAGGACTAGGGGAGACATGATAGCAGTCTTCCAATATCTCAGGGGCTGCCACAAAGAAGAGGGAGCCAAGCTATTCTCCAAAGCCACCGAAGGCAGGACAAGAAGCAATGGGTGGAAACTCATCAAGGAGAGAAGCAACCTAGAACTAAGGAGAAATTTCCTGACAGTTAAAACAATTAATCAGTGGAACAAGCCTCCAGAAGTTGTGAATGCTCCAACACTGGAAGTTTTTAAGAAGAGATTGGACAACCATTTGTCTGAAATGGTGTAGGGTTGTTGGACTAGAAGACTTCCAAGGTCCCTTCCAACTGTTATTCTATTCCTATTCCTAATCAAAGAGAGAACCAATCTAGAACTAAGGAGAAATGTCCTGACAATTAGAACAATTAATCAGTGGAATGACTTGCCTGCAGAAGTTGTGGATGCTTCATCACTGGAGGTTTTTAAGAAGAGACTGGACAACAACAACTCCTTGAGCAGAGGGTTGGATTAGAAGACCTCCCAAACAGTGCTCCAATATTTGAGGGGCTGCAACAAAGAAGAGGGGATCGACCTATTTCTTCAAAGCACCAGAAGGCGAGACAAGAAACAATGGATGGAAATCAATCAACCTAGAATTAAGGAGAAATTTCTTGATAGTTAGAAAAAATCAAGTCAGTGGAAAAGATTGCCACAGGAGGTTTTTAAGAAGAGACTGGATATCCATTTATTTGGAATATATAGGGTTGGACGAGAACACCTCCAAGGTCTCTTCCAACTATGTTATGCACTTACTATAGATATAGTATTCTAAATATAAAGTAGTTAATTTTCTGGAATTCTTAAGTCGTGGTAGGACCTTAATAAAGATGATAACAAAACCTGATAAAGTGAAGTTTGGAAGATTCATGCTTTTGAGGTCAGGCAAAAGGTCTCACAGCATCTCTATGTCTGTAAGAATTATATATCTGGTACTTCTGATCTCTGTAAAAATACCATCTCTTCTAGACTTATAAAGGATAGAACTGACATCTCCTTGAAAGTCCAGCTGAGCTCTTGGTGACTTCACAAAGACATTCATGTAGTTTTCTTGACAACAAGATGGAATGTCTTATTTTCTTTCAGGATAAGTTTTGCCTTTCCAATGTAGTTTATAAACAATGTAGCTTAGAGTCTTGAGATTCTAAGATGATGAGGGGACTGGAGGCTAAAACATATGAAGAACAGTTGCTGGAACTGTGTATGTCTAATTTGATGAAAAGAAGGACTAGGGGAGATATGATAGCACTGTTCCACTATCTCAAGGGCTGCCACAAAGAAGAGGGGGTCAAGCTATTCTCCAAAGCATCCAATGGTAGGACAAGAAGCAATGGGTAGACACTAATCAAGGAGAGAAGCAACTTAGAATTAAGGAGACATTTCCTGACAATGAGAACAATTAACTTGCCTGCAGAAGTTGTGAATGCTCCAACACTGGAAATTTTTAAGAAGATGTTGGATAACTATTTGCCTGAAGTGGTGTAGGGTTTCCTACCTATGTAGGGGGTTTGACTAGAAGACTTCCAAGGTCTTTTCCATTTCTGATATTCTATTCTATTCTATTCTATTCTATTCTATTCTATTCTATTCTATTCTATTCTATTCTATTCTATTCTATTCTATTCTACTCTACTCTACTCTACTCTACTCTACTCTACTCTACTCTACTCTACTCTACTCTGCTCCCATCAGATTTCCTGGCAGTCTCCATCAAATTACTAACAAGATTCAATCTTCTGTTCTGAATCTATGTAGGAGATTCTCCCTCTTTCTGGTTAATTAGGATACCTTAGAATTATGATAATTCAGAGTACTAGGTTGCTGCTTATATAAGCTAACCATATCAAACTGTTTTGCGTGTCGATTCTGCTTATGCATAGCTAATGGGAAAGGTGTTCCTAATTCACCCCTTACATATGTGTGTTAATTCTATGCAATTTTAAAATCTCTAAATCACAATTAGGTGCACATTATTTGTACAGGAACTCTAGAGAAATAGCATTCCATGTTGTTCCTGAATGAAGAGGGTTTGTGAAATGCATTGTGTTGTGTCTATGGAGACTCTTAGTCAACCAGGTCATGATTATTCCAAAAATGCTTTTAAAAAGGCAAATGGAAGTGAAGTTGTTTCACTTCTTATCCAAGAGGTTTCTTCAGTTCTGACTGAATGATGGACAATGGAAGGATTCATATTCCTTGAAGTAATAGTTCAAAAAAAAGGGGGGGGGGATGTCCAGGATGAGATGGATCTTTAAGAACGTTTTGAACTTTATAGGAGAATGAGCTCTTGTGCTATTATGCCTCCATGTCAAAGGTCAGCTGTAAAACAAGGCAATTGGGGAATTTTGACCCTCACCCCACCCCATAAACTTTTCATTGGACGTTCACGCCTGCCACATTCACTACTACCGTGGGAAACTGGAAGTGGGGATTGTATGGAGCCAGGGTGATATATAGTCAGAAAGGTTGGCAGTTCGGTGGTTCAAATCCCTAGTACAGGTCTTCTGCGTGAGCAGGGGGTTGGACTAGATGACCTCAAAAGTCCCTTCCAACTCTGTTACTGTTACTAATAACATTCTTTTCTCAGGGAGTCAAATACATCTTGCCCTGAACTTGGAGGGTTGGAACTGGGAGGCACCTTCAGTTGGGATGGTGATTTGATTGGACCATGTGATGGACATGTGGATGCTGGGCAGGGACTTGGACTTTCCCCTGGGTGGGGAAAACCTGGAAGCTTTCAGATTCGGGTTTTCCCGGATGTGCCAATATGACATCTCTAATAAAATGGAACTTTGAGGAACTTCAAGCCTCAGAGTTTTCTTTCGTTGGGGTGATACTTGGAACCCTGACAAACCGGGCATCCTGAGATCATATAAACAGTGGCTGGAGAAAATCAAACCATGAGCTATCAGCAATCATCATGCTGAATGTAACATAGAATGTAACATTTATCCAATACCTACAAGATGGTATTGGATAAAATGTTTTTGCCTTCTTTTGTGGCAGAGAGGATCTCTGGCAATGAAGTTCCTGCAGGATGACATGTTGGAAGAATTTGAATCTTTCCCTTCTCCTATCATTTATCATGCCGGTGCATGAGAAGCAAAGATGAGAAAAGCCTTCATTCTGGGGAAAAAAAAAAAACAGGGTAGGCTCATTTTTCAGAAACCCTCATCGTCGAGCGGGAACTTTCGTGCCAAGTCCAGGATAATGACTTTTGATGACTTCTCATAAATAATGCAGTGAAATGATTGAGAGTTTGAATACAGCTACTTTTTGAGGGCAAGTGCACGCTGGGTTTTCATCAAATACAACCTTCCGGTGTCAAGATCTTTTCTCTAATGACAATAGGCAACTGTCTGACAATAATGACTCAGGCAACTGTCAAAGGTGGTTGCATCCATATGTAGGGGAATGTGAGTCCATGTACACTATGAGTTCTGGCAAGGGAAGCGAAACCAGTTAAATAAAGGAAAGTCAACTGTGAAAGTGGCAAAAGTTGGGTTTTGATAAGAAACCTAGCAGCTGAACCTCAGAATCAGTCCACCTGCTGCCCCATATTACTGAGTCATGAGTACTGTGAAGTATTTACCCATGTAGGAGGCCTGTATTGCTATTATCCTTGCCATCTTCTCATCTGTCTCATATCCTCATCTTTCCTACTAATCTTCTCCTATTGGCAGCTTAGGATTTATCACTTGTTGTTTGCATCTTATGATTTATAATGGTATCTTGTGATTTAGGATCTATGACTTATCACTTTTTGTTTGTATGTACACCGAGAGCTCCTGCACTGGCAACAAATTCCTTGTGTGTCCAATCGCACTTGGCCAATAAATAATTCTCTTCTCTTCTCTTCTCTTCTCTTCTCTTCTCTTCTCTTCTCTTCTCTTCTCTTCTCTTCTCTTCTCTTCTCTTCTCTTCTCTTCTCTTCTCTTCTCTTCTCTTCTCTTCTCTTCCCTCTATTCTACTCTACTCGATTCTATTCTTGTTTAAGCAACAAGCATATCCTTCCTATTGATTAACTCTCTTCTCCACTCCACTCCACTCCACTCCACTCCACTCCACTCCACTCCACTCCACTCCATACCACTCCATTCCATTCTATTCTTGTTTAAGCAAGAAGGATATCCTTCCTATTGACTAACTCTACCTGGAGGAACAAAGAATCTTTCAGTTAAGAGGAAAGCTTGGACATGTTGATAATCTATTCTTCCTTCCTTCCTTCCTTCCTTCCTTCCTTCCTTCCTTCCTTCCTTCCTTCCTTCCTTCCTTCCTTCCTTCCTTCCTTCCTTTCTTTTCTATGGCTTCCATCCCTCTTACAAGGTGACTCTGGGCTGCCTAAAATTTAATATCATCATCATCATCTAATAGCAGCAAACAAAACAAAACGAAAAAGAACAAAAGAAATAAATTAATTCCCCCTTTGCTCCAGAAAGCGTATCGAAACCTTGCTACTTTATGTTATCTATGGATCTCTGTTTCTTATTTGAAAGTAGAGTGGTTTATTGGACTACCTGTGCTGCAGGCTTAACCTTCCTTCTCAAAAATTACTATCAAACAGAGCTCCGAGTGGCTTCTCTATTGGATTAACTGCATCCAGTTTGAATTGTTGAGGACCAGTTTGGAGTAATAGTTAAGACACTAGGCTAGAAACAGGGAGACCATGAAGAGGCTCGAAGCCAGCTGGATGACCTTGGGCAAGTCACTCTGTCTCTCTCTCTGTGTGTCTCAGCCACAGGAAAGAGGCAATTCCAAACCAGTTCTGACATCTTGCCAAGAATACTGCAGGGACTTGTTCTGATAATTGCCAAGAGTCAAAAGCTGACTCAAAGACAAACAACAACCGCAACAAACAAAAGTTTAGATTGCTTAGGAGGGAAAGTCTGACGTTCTGAAGGTCATGGCTTCACTTGGGTTCCTTGGTCACCTTAGGCTTAGGGTGAAGGGAGAAAGAAGGTGGCATTCTACTCGAGAGTTATTTTGCACCCCCACTGCCTGTTGCAGCTTTAAACTTTAAACATGCCCATAAACCTTCCTCTGTCTGAACGGCTCAAGCCATTGACATGCGAAATGAATCACCGCTGCGTTTGGACGAAAGAAGTAAAGGAAAGCATACTAAATACCTTAAGCCACATGTGCAATCAGGATGGTTAAAAAATAAATAAATAAATAAAAGAACCTGAAAGCAGTCAACTTCCCCACCCTTTCTATGTAATCCTAATTTGCCGTGATTAAGTGCAACATTCTCTAAAGGCATAGGGCGTAGGACAAATGCACGCCGGCACGATTTGCAAATTGAGAAAGGCTAGAAGAAGGATTTACGGGATAATAATATGTTCATAAATATAATATATTCCACAATTGTTCCAGTGTGCTATGCTCATTTCCTCCTCCTTTTGTTTTTTTCCAGCTGACAACTCGAGAGAAGTCCCATCGTATCCCAGAAGTTTGACGCTTGTGATTTACCATTTCAGACAAATGGCTGTCCAATCTCTTCTTAAAAACTTCCAGTTGTTGGAGCACTCACAACATCTGGAGGCAAGTTGTTCCACTGATTAATTGTTCTCACTGTCAGGAAATTTCTCCTTAGTTCTAGGTTGCTTCTCTCCTTGATTAGTTTCCACCCATTGCTTCTTGTCCTGTCCTCAGGTGCTTTGGAGAATAGCTTGACTGCCTCTTCTTTGTGGCAGTCCCTGAGATATCGGAAGACTGCTATCATGTCACCCCTAGTCCTGAACTGTTTTCAACAGTGGATCATTGTCGATGGCTTGCTACGGAAGGGGTCTGCTATTTGCAAATTATCCCTCTGCCTTCAGACTCAATCCATCAGATCAAATACCCACTCTTGAAATTGATGGAGAGTGTCTGATTCAAAGTAGGGCTCTTCCTAAGCCATACCTGTCACATCCATTGATTTTACATTGCATTATGTCATGTTCCATCAGCACACAGGGCTGTCATTCAAGCAGGATAGCCCAGCATGCAATAATGCAAAGATAACCAGCCTGAAACGACAGTATTTTCTCTTGGCCAGTAAAAAACCCACAATTCTGCTCTCTCTTACTTGTTTTAATTTTCAAGCCTGGGCTTGACCCCATTTCCATAGGGTTTTCTTCCCCTTCCCCCCTTTTTTTGAGATGTTTGCATCAGTAAAATCACAGCTCATACATTTCTTCCTTTATTACATGGATTATACCACTGACAATCCAACAATTGCATAAGTGGACGGCTATTGCTCGGTAACAGGGCTATTCTGAATTGTGGTTCCTGAGGAAACGGGAAGTAGAAAAATAGCTGGAACGCATGTGTTCCATCTACAGCACTGAATAATGCTTTGAGATTTGGCAATGACTAGCTGAGTTGACCCAATGTCACCAGATGATTGAGTAGGCAGACATTTCTGTGGCTATCTCGGTTGCTCATCTGAAGCTGCCTCCTAATGAATCAGACTTTGTCCATCTTGCTCAATATCTGGTTATCTTGAACGGCAGCAGCTCTCCAAAAGCCTTTGCAAGATCCACTAAAAAAATAAAAATAAAAAATCAATTTCAGTTGAGTTGCAGGAAGACGGTTCTCAGGCAAGAAAAAAAAATGTGGTTCTGCACCGAGTCATAATACTTTATAACTTTATTGTCATTGTATGTGGATACAAAGTATACCCATACAACAAAATTCACTTAACGCCCAAAGACCAGGTCCAACACACATAACAGTCCCCAAACACACTCCCCACCCACCACAAGTCTCAACCCCTAAAGCACCCAAACATCCATACAACAGACCAAGTAATGCTGTCCAACAGCTCAGTTGATGGTGGCCCTTTAGTTCATGGTTGAGTGCAATTACAGCTCTGGGATAAAAACTATTGAGAAAAACGTGTGGTCCGAGTTTTAATTGTTCTGTATCTTCTTCCAGAAGGCAACAGTCCAAAAAGATTGTAAGCAGGTTGGGAAGAGTCTCCGAAAATGTTATGCAACTTCATCAAACAGCGAGATTCAAAGATGTCATCCAGGGCTGGTCGCTGGAGCCTGATGATATTCTGGGCAGATTTAATGATTCTCTGTAGAGCTTTTTTGTCTGCTACAGAGCTGCTCCCATACCATGCAAGAATGCCGTATGTCAGGACACTCTCAATGATGCTGCGATAGTAGGACAGAAGGAGATGCTGTGATAGGTTTATCTTCCTGAGCATTCTCAGGAAGGACAGCCTCTTCTGTGCCTTCTTCTCAAGCATGTTAACCAAGCTGCTCAGATCCCAGAGATGAGAAAGATGAAGAAAGAAGGATAAAGGACAATGATGGGATTCAGCCGGTTCTGTCCGGATCGCGCAAACCCATAGCGGTGACTGCAGGAGGCTCCGCCCACCCACTCAGACATAATGCACTACTACTGCACACGCACAGAAGGCCGTGCGCATGTGCATAGATGGCGCATGCACTCACATTTGTGAACTGGTAACGAAGATGATGATAATAATAATAACAACAACAACAACAACAACAACAATTGCAAATTGAATTGCAAATTGAAGTTGAGTGACTATGGAAAAAGAAATCATGTGTTGTTCCGATTGTAATTGGAGCCCTTGGAGCAATACCCAAAGGGCTACACCGCCTATTTAGAAATTCTAAATTTACCGGACTTGAACATTTTGACTCTACAAAAAAAACACCTTACTCGGAACAGCTTACATCCTCCGACGATACCCTTAACAGTTCCTAGGACCTTGGTTAGGACTCGAGCTGCTGAGCTATTAACCAGCCTCAAAGACTGTGGATCTCACTACAGATTAAATAATAATAATAATAATAATAATAATAATAATAATAATAATAATAATAATAATAATAATAATAATTTTATTTCTATACCGCCCCTCTCCCGAAGGACTCGGGGCGGTGCACAGCCTAATTAAAAGCACAAGACAAACAACAATTTAAAAATTAAAAATATTAAATAATTTGGCTCAATATAAAACCCCAAATTTAAAAATCCCAGATTAAAACCAATTTAAAAATCTTCACATCGATAGCCTGGCCTGGCGGAACAAAAAGGTTTTGAGGGCACAGCGGAATACACGGAGGTTGGTGATCTTACGTAATTCTGGGGGCAGTTCATTCCAGAGAGTAGGAGCTCCCACAGAGAAGGCCCTCTCCCCTGGGTGTCACCAGCCGACATAATTTGGCCGATGGCATCCTGAGGAGACCCTCTCTGTGGGAGCGGTCTGGCCGGTGGGAGGCTACTGGTGGCAGGAGACGGTCTCGAAGGTAACCCGGTCCAATGCCATGGAGCGCTTTAAAGGTGGTAACCAACACCTTGAATCACAACCAGAAGACCACTGGGAGCCAGTGCAGCTCACGCAGAAGGGGGGTCACATGGGCACAATTAAAGGGGGGTCACATGGGCCCATAACCACCCGCACGGCTGCATTCTGGACCAGCTGGAGCCTCCGGGTGCTTTTCAAGGGGAACCCCATGTAGAGAGTGTTACAGTAGTCCAATCGAGAGGAGACAAGGGCGTGAGTGACTGTGTGTAGGGCGTTGTGATCTAGAAAGGGCCGCAACTGGTGGATCAGGTGGACCTGATAAAAAGCCCCCCTGGCCACGACCGTCATATGCTCTGAAGTGAATCCCACTTCTGGTAGAGAAACCATCATTTCAAAAGGAAGAAAAAACCCTCGAGGCCAAAACGTTCACTGCCATCTAGTGAAGGAAGGTGCCTATAAAAACGAGGGACAACAGAGGGGGGAAAAATAGTTGAAGCATAAAATGAAGCAAAATCAGAGAAATATGAGGAATTTTTTCCCCTATTTTAAGGTATGTTTTAATTTTGTTTTTGCTCTTACAGTGGCATTCTGTAAACTGCTATATGCTGTTAAAGACAGGGCAACCCACACATACACACACAGTCACACCCGTATGCACCTATGTGCACACACCCACACAAACACAAAGAGCTAAATAAAAGAAACAAACAATTAAATACACCCACCCATCCATCCTTACAATTTTAAGGTGGTTTTAATTTTATTTTAAAGCTTCTTTTTTTTAAAAAAAAAAGAAGAAGAATAAATGATTTAAATTGCTTTTTTCTTTCAAAGTGTTCATTCTTCTATACCTAACAGTGTTGGAAAAAGCTGGAATAAATCCATGATTGCCATCTACTGGAAAGTAATTAATCAAAAGTCCAAAATTCCACTTTGATTGCCTTTATGAAGTACACAGTGCTCGGCCAACCCATTATTACAAATCCAGATACATATTCTATGATGCCATGAGGTTTAATTTTTAAGGAATAAGTGTTGCTGAACAGAATGATTTGAAAACAATCTGTACAGGCTTCTAACAGAGTTGGAAAGGACCGTGGAGGTACTGTATTCTAGTCCAACCCCTTGCTTAGGCCTACACCATTTCAGACGAATGATTATCCAATCTCTTCTTAAAATCTTAAAATCTTCAGTGTTGGAGCATTTACAACTTCTGGAGGCAAGTTGTTCCATTTATTAATTGTTCTAACTGTCAGGAAATTTCTCCTTCGTTCTAGGTTGCTTCTCTCCTTGATCAGTCTCTACCCATTGCTTCTTGTCCTGCCCTCAGGTGCTTTGGAAAATAGCTTGACTCTCTCTTCTTTGGGGCAGCCCCTGAGATATTGAAAGCCTTCTATCATGTCACCCCTAGTCCCTCTTTTCATAAAACTAGACATACCAGTTCCTGCAACCGTTCCTTATATGTTTTAGTCTCCAGCCCCATAAATCTTCCTTGTTGCTCTTCTCTGCACTCTTTCTAGAGTCTCCACATCTTTTTTACATCGGGGCGACCAAAACTGATGCAATATTCCAAGTGTGGCCTTACCAAGGGCCTTATAAAGTGGCATTAACCCTTCATGTGATCTTGATTCTATCCCTCTGTTTGTTTGTTTATTTATTTATTTATTTATTTATTTATTAGATTTCTATACCGCCCTTCTCCTAGTGGACTCAGGGCGGTAAACAGCCAATTAAAAAAACAGTACACAAACATTAAAAACATACTAAAACCAATATAAATTAGGCTGAAAGTACAAAACCGAATAAAAACTCTAAAAAGTTAAAATTTAAAAATATTTAAAAAATAGAAGGGATCAGGCAAGTCCGGCAAGTGAAAGAGATGAGTCTTCAGAGCCCAACGAAAAGTCCGGAGGTCAGCAATTGTTCTCAGTTCTGGAGGAAGATCGTTCCAGAGGGTGGGGGCTACCACAGAGAACGCTCTCCCCCTGGGGGTCGCCAGCCGGCATTGTCTGGCTGACGGCACCCTGAGGAGGCCCTCTCTGTGGGAGCGAACCGGCCGGTGGGAGGCAATTGGCGGCAGAAGGCGGTCCCGTAATGTTCTACGCTGTTGATGCAGCCTAGAACTGTGTTGGCTTTTTTGGCAGCTGCCGGCTGGCTCCTATTTAAAAGATTGTCCACGAGGACTCCAAGATCCCTCTTGCAGTCATATATCCCCATTAATTATTTTCTCATTGGTTAATGCCTTTAGTTGTTTGTTTGTAGTGTGCATTAGGAGTTAGGGAGTCCTCAACTTACAACAGTTCCTTTAGTGACTGTTCAAAATAACAACGGCACTGAAGAAGGTGACTTATGACCATTTTTCACATTTACAACCGTTGCAACATCTCTCTGTTCACATGATCAAAATTCAAACACTTGGCAACTGGCATCATAATCCTCTTGTGTATATACTGTATATATTTGGGAGAATGTATTTGAGGAATACACATATTTGTATACTGTTTGGGAAAAAATACCATTTCTGGTTATCTATTTTGCTAGGACGGGTTCTTCAACTATAAATTTATTTTTAATGCCAGTGCTTTAGGTTCAAGAAGCAATGGGTGGAAACTAATCAAGGAGAGAAGCAACTGAGAACTAAGGAGAAATTTCCTGACAGTTAGAACAATTAATCAGTGGAACAACTTGCCTCCAGAAGTTGTGAATGCTCCAGCACTGGAAGTATTTAAGAAGAGGTTGGATAACCATTTGTCTGAAGTGGTGTAGGGTTTCCTGCCTGGGCAGGGGGTTGGACTAGAAGACCTCCAAGGTCCCTTCCAACTCTTCTGTTCTGTTCTGTTCTGTTCTGTTCTGTTCTGTTCTGTTCTGTTAACCCAATTGTACCTCTTGTGTCATCTCTCTAGAATAGGCATGGCATTATTTAACATCTGTACCCTTTCAAGTCACACCTCCCATATACAATATAAAGCCAATGTTATGGCTGTCAATTCAGCTGTCATGATAGACAATTTATCTGTCAATCTCAATTTCAAAATATTAAAGTAGAAGACTACATTTTTTTCTCCACTACCACTCATATATATGTCAAAACTCACTATATCTGGGAGTAATGTAGTGAAGGGCATAGCATTGTATTACAGCTCTTAAATCTCAGCATCCTCCTTGCCAAAAATGGACCAAATTCATCAGACAGCATTTTCTCATGAATCCCCAATTGGTCATCCTTAATGAATTTTATAGAATTAGTTGGTATATTGTTTTGCTAAGTTAATAGGGGAGGTCATGGGATATTTGCTTCTTTTTGTAAAACTTATTGTCCATCTCAAGTGGTGCAAGGCTGATCACAGGAAGCTAAAGAGAATCCAATCTGGTTAATAAGAGCCTGGATTTCCTAAGATTAATGACAAGGAGGAGGAGGAGGAATGATGATGGAGGAAAAGGAGGAGGAGGAGGAGGAAGAATGATGGTGGAGGAAAAGAAGGAGGAGAAGGAGGAGGAGGAATGATGGTGGAGGAGAAGAAGGAGGAGAAGGAGGAGGAGGAATGATGGTGGAGGAAAAGGAGAAAGAGGAGGAGGAGGAGGAGGAGGAATGATGATGGAGGAAAAGAAGGAGGAGGAGGAGGAGGAGGAATGATGATGGAGGAAAAGATGGAGGAGGAGGAATAATGGTGGAGGAAAACGAGGAGGAGGAGAAGAAGAAGAAGGAGAAGGAGGAGAAGAAGGGGAAGGGGAAGGGGAGGAGGAGGAGGAGAAGAAGAAGGAATGATGGTGGAAGAAAATAAGGAGGTGGAGGAGGAATGATGGTGGAGGAAAAGAAGGAGGAGGAGGAGGAGAAGGAGGAGAAGAAGGGGAAGGGGGAAGGGGGAAGGGGAGGAGGAGGAGGAATGATGATGGAGGAAAAGAAGGAGGAGGAGGAGGAGAAGGAGGAGAAGAAGGGGAAGGGGGAAGGGGGAAGGGGAGGAGGAGGAGGAATGATGATGGAGGAAAAGGAGGAGGAGGAGGAGGAGGAATGATGGTGGAGGAAAAAAGAAGGAGGAGGAATGATGATGGAGGAAAAGAAGGAGGAGGAGGAGAAGAATAAGAAGGAGAAGGAGAAGGAGAAGAAGAAGTGGAAGGGGGGAAGGGGAAGGGGAAGGGGAGGAGGAGGAGGAGGAGAAGGAGAAGGAATGATGGTGGAGGAAAAAAAGGAGGAGGAGGAATGATGATGGAGGAAAAGAAGGAGGAGGAGGAGAAGGAGAAGGAGAAGGAGAAGGAGAAGGGGAAGGGGAAGGGGGGAAGAGGAAGGGGGGGAAGGGGAACGGGAGGAGGAGGAGAAGGAGAAGAGGACGAGGAGGAGCAGAAGCAGAATCAGGAGGAGGAGAGAGGAGAAATAGAAGGAGAAGGAGGAGCAGGAGGAGGAGGAGGAAGAAGAAGAAGAGGAGGAGGATATTATTAATTCCACATTGTTAGTAACATAAGAGCAAGAAAATGCTCTGAGCCTCCCAGGAACTGAACTTGACTGGGAAGTATAGTGAGTAGAATGCTAACGTGCTAATAGTACAGTGCTAAAGGTAAAGATTAATTAAGGGGGAGTGGGAGGGAGAGAGAGAGAGAGAGTACCTCTACAGTACTTTCTACAGTACAGAGCAGAGTTAAGGATCTGAGTTGCTGAGTTTGTCCCGATGTGCCCACACTCCTGGAGGAAGTTCTCAAACTAGTGGCGAAGTATAACAATGCTTGCATGGGATTCCCCGCTCCTGCCACATTCCTTAATAGATCGACTGAACTTCTGCACACCTCTTTCCTGTTGGAGAAAACACATTGTAAGGAATAGAAGGGACATATGCCGGCAACTGCCAAGCCTCATAATGAGCCAAGCTAAGCAGATGCTATAAACATATCCTAGTTGTTCTGCACAGCCAGCATTGCTTAAGACCACTGTGCAATGATTCAACTTCCACTGAGATTGTAACGGCGGTAAAATTAATACAAAGGGAATAATAAGCATATTTCTTCTGTAATTCTAGCATCTTCTTCCAAAACCATTGCAGACGATAACAGCATCTAGGATAACTCTGAATATTCAATTAATTATGTGTGGTTTGGGGGTGGGGGGTGGGGAAGCACGATAAAACAAACAAACACAAATTGTTCACATAAATCAGCATTGGGTGCTGGGTTTTTTTTTTCCCCCCTCCATAAATCATGTTAGATTGTTTTTATGTTCTCAAAGTGCAAGTAGGACAATTTATTTCATTTCACACATTTGCAATACTTTTTTTTTTTTTTTTCTGGAATCGGGCTGGAGAAGATACTTTGCCTGAAATGCTTATGCTATCAATACGCTTTGAAAGCTTTTACGAAATTGCATTTCTGGTGTTTGGCAAAATAAGAGGAAGAATAGCTTTAAAAAAAACAAACAAACCAGAATTAGGCTGTAATTATATGCACACCTACCTGGGAGGAAGTCCCATTAAAACTCAGCAGGGTTTTAACTTCAGAATATATTGTAGCTAATTTCTAAACTGGCAAGTGACCCTAAAACAGACGGCAGGCAGGCGAGAGAGAGGGAGAGAGAGAGAGAGAGAGAGAGAGAGAGAGAGAGAGAGAGAGAGAGAGAGAGAGAGAGAGAGAGAGAGAGAGAGAGAGAGAGAGAGAGAGAAGAAGGGAAGAAAGGGAGGAAGGGAAAGAGGGAAGGGAGATAGAGATAAAGAAAGAAAAGGGGGAGAGAAGGAAGGAGGGAGGGAGGGAAGGAAGGAGGAGGGAGGGGAAAGAAGGAAGAAGAAGGAGGGAGGGAGAGAGAGAGAAAGAAAGAAAGAAAGAAAGAAAGAAAAGAAAGAAAGAAAGAAAGGAGAGAAAGAAAGAAAGAAAGAGAGGGAGGGAGGAGGGAGGGAGGGGAGGAAGAGAGTAGAGATAAAGAAAGAAAAGGGGAGAGAAGGAAGGAAGGAGGGAGGGCAAGAAGGAAGAAGAAGGAGGGAGGGAGAGAGAAGAGAGAAGAAAGAAAGAAGAAAGAAAGAAAGAAAGAAAGAAAGAAAGAAAGAAAGAAAGAAAGAAAGAGAGAGAGAGAGAGAGGGAGGAGGAGGGAGGGAGGGAGGGAGGGAGGGAGGGAGGGAGGGAAGAGAGGTAGGAGAGAAAGAAAGAAAATGGGAGAGGAAGGAAGGAAGGAGGGAGAGAGGGAAGAAGGGAGGAGGGAGGAAAGAAGGAAGGAAGGTGGGAGGGAAGGAAGGAAGGAAGGAGAGAGCGAGGAGAGAAGAAGAAGAAAGAAAGAAGAAGAAGAAAGAAGAAAGAAAGAAAGAAGAAGAAAGAAAGAAGAAGAAGAAAGAAGAAAGAGAGAAGGAGCTAAGAAAGGGAGGGAGAGGGAGAGAAGAGAACAGAAGGAAAGAGGGAGGGAGGAAGAAGTGAAGGGAAGAAGGGAGGGACGAGAAGAAAAAGAAGGAAGGAGGAGGGAGGGAAGAAGAGGAAGGAAGAAGCAAGGAGGAAAAGAAGGAAGGAAAGAAGGCTAGATGGCTTATAATGGCTAGAAGTTCCACTCTATAGAGAATGTAGCTTACTATTATGAAACTGATTTGAATATTGATTATTCAAGTTCAAAATTCAAACTCAATTCTGATAAACAATCAAACAGTAAACATCAGCCTATTCAAGGAATCACCAAGAACTCCCAATAGTCACCAACACTAACTGGATAAGCCAGTAGTATATAAACAGAGCAACCCACCCCCTCTTCTATCATAGAGGATGTTACCTACTTTGATACTCTGTTTCCCCCAAAATAAACTCTCCTCCGAAAATAAGCCCTCCCCAAAAATATTTAAACACATGTGCAGCCGGTCCCCACCATTTCCTCTGGTTAGGGTTAGGAAGACAAAGCTGGAAATCAGGTAAGACCGGTAAGAGGAGCCCCCGTCTCGCTCCACGCACCCCAAAATAATAAGACTTATATATATATATATATAAGACAGGGTCTTATTTTCGGGAAAATACGGTATTGAAATTTCTTCAAGAAAATAACCAAGCTCAGACCCAGCAAGGATGCCCCCTTATTGAATATTGGTGTTTTGGCTGCATTTAAATCATTAGAGAAGTATTTGTTTAAGAAGCTAAACCACCGTGGCATGCAGAAGGAGAGGCAGAAAATGTAGGAATAGCTGCAGCATCCAGACAATCTTTTAAAAACCAACGCAAAGAATGAGCATGCTGAGCCAGCCTTCACTCAGCCAAAAAGAGCTAGGATTTTTCTGCCCCTTCTAGCCCTCGAATTTGATTGATTTGTTTATATCAAAGTGCCCCATTTTGGATGCTACTCCCTACATGGAATACACTTTTGTCTGTCATCAAATATCACCATCATCTCCCTGCTTGTCTTGCTCCAGGCAAGGGACAAGCTGTAGCCTGTTACTAATTTTAGCTTGTTTTATTTGGTTTTGTTTGTTTTCTTGGGTCACTTAACTGAAGGTCTGTCTTTGTGTGTGTATGTGTGTGTGTGTGTATGTCTCCCTCTCTCCCTGTCTCTCTCCCATCGCTCCCCCCTCTCTCCTCTCTGTCTCTCCTCTCCCTTCCTTCCTCCCTCTCTCTGTCTCTGTCTCCCTCTCTCTCTCCTCTCTCTCTCCCACCTCTCTTCCTCTCTCTCTCCCATCGCCCTCTCCCCACTCTCTCCCTCTCTCGCTCCCTCTCTTCCTCTCCCTCCTTCTCTCCCTCTCCCTCTCCATCTCTCCCCCCTCCTTCCCCCTCTCTCTGTCTCTGTCTCCCCCTCTATCTCCCTCTCTCCCCCCTCTCTCCCTCTTTCTCCCTCTCCCTCTCTCCCCTCCTCCCCCTTTCTCTGTCTCCCTCTCTCTGTCTCTGTCTCCCTCTCTTTCCTCTCTCCCACCTCTCTCCCTCTCTCGCTCCCTCCTCTTCCCTCTCTCTCCTTTCTCTCCCTCTCCCTCCCCCTCTCCATCTCTCCCCCTCCCTCCCCCTCTCTCGCTCTCTGTCTTCCCCCTCTCTCCCTCTCTCCCTCCTCTCTCCCTCTCTCTCCCTCTCCCTCTCTCCCCTCCTCCCCCTTCTCTGTCTCCCTCTCTCTGTCTCTGTCTCCCCCTCTCTCTCTTCCTCTCTCCCACCTCTCTTCTTCTCTCTCCCCATCACTCTCTCCCACTCCCACTCTCTCTCTCTCACTCTCTCTCTCACTCTCAACCTCTGTCTCCCCCTTCCTCCCTCTCTATCCCCCTCTCCTTCTCCCTCTCTCCCCCTCCCTCCCCTCTCTCTGTCTCTCTCCTTTTCAATATTTCCTGGGCCTAATTCAAAACTCTGTTTTATTTCTAAATTTGCTTCTCCTCTGACGGGCGTGTCCCAGCTGCAAATATGTAGCACAGTTACTTTTCTTTAAAAAAAAAAAAAGCTATGGAAGAGAATGGGAAACTAATAACAGCTATTCATTCTTTTTGTGAACATCTGCTGCCAATCTGGGCTTTCCTTCTCCTGGCCAAGTTATTACGAAGGGCTCGTTCTATATAACCGTTCTTGAGAACAAAGGGCTTCAGGGAATATAGACATAAATTTAGCCCTTCAGCAGCTAAATTCTGTTTCTTCCTGAGTTTGTCATCCAACTTTAGGGTTGGAAACAGCGGGACCTAATCTGCAAAGCAGCATGGATGTCCCCAGCAATCTGACACTTGGTTTTGGGTCTTGTCTTTGATTAGAAAACAAATGGAAGTCGACAGTCCTATTCAGATGTTCAGAAACCCCAAGTTCCTGTCAACATTGCGCTAACTTGGCATTATTGATGATATAACTTCTTTGAAATAGGTGGGTGCCGGTTAATCATGACTACTGTTTGAGCAGAAGTGGTTGTCAGTGTGAGGGATGATTACGAAGAACAATGAATGAATATTCCAAATATTCTTGTCTGTGTCATGTAATAACAGGGTCAAGGATTCAAAATAAGGAAGAATTAGAATAACAGAGATGGAAGGGACCTTGGAGGTCTTCTAGTCCAACCCCGGTTTAGGCAGGGTTGGGTTCCTCCCAGTTCAGCTCGGTTCTCCTGAGCCAGTAGCGGTGACAATATGATGTCACCGAACTGGTTCTGCCCCCCTGCCCCCCTGCGCCCCCCCACATTATTCTTACCTTTTATTTGGCCCCACCCCCAATCTATTGTTGTCTCCTGAATCCCAGCTGAAGGCTAGAGGGAAAAAAAACTGTTTAAACTCTTGCCGCGCAGCTTCAAAGGGCCGCCCTACAGCTGATCAGTGTTAAAAGAAAACAAATGAGTAGACCAGTGCATGCAAAAATACATGAGTAGATCAGTGCCTGAAAAAATAAATGGATAAACCAGTGTCTGCAAAAAATAAATGGGTAGATTGGTACAGCTTTGCAAACAGTTAAAAGCCTGATAAACTAGTACCTCTGCTAAATCCTAAATAATTGTCACATGACCATCAAGCCACGCCCATAAAATAAGCCACGCCCACAGAACCGGTAGTAAAAAAAATTAGAACCCACCTCTGCCCTACACCACTTCTGACACCATTAACAAAGCAGGCAGGCAGAAACATAGCACCAGATGAGCAAAGGGGAACGAAGTTGAAGATAAATTAATACCTTCATTTATAATTTAATATATCATAGAATAACAGAGTTGGAAGTTCCTTAAGCTGGAAATCCTATACCATTTCAGATAAATGATTGTCCAATCTCTTCTTTAAAATCTCCAGCGTTGGAATATCTACAACTTCTGGAGGCAAGTTGTTCCATTGATTAATTGTTCTAATTGTCAGGAAAATCCTAGATTGTGTCTCTCCTTGATTAGTTTCCATCCATTGCTTCTTGACCTGCCTTTAGATGCTTTGGAGAATAGATTGGCCCCCTCTTCTTTGCGGTAGACCCTTAGATATTGGCCACTGCTATTGTAAGTATATGATTGAATGAATGAATGAATGAATGATCGATCAATCAATCAATTAATTAATAAATCAATGGAAATTCTTAAAATCTGGGAAAGAAAAGGGAGTTTTTGAAGTGGTGAAATTCAATTTTTTTTTACTACCGGTTCTGTGGACATGGCTTGGTGGGTGTGATGTGACTTGGTGGGTGTTGCAGGGGAAGGATACTGCAAAATCCCCATTCCCTCTTGGGAGAAGGATATTTCAAAATCTCCATTCCCACCCCACTCTGGAGCCAGCCAGTGGTGCTATTTGCCAGTTCTCCAAACTGCTCAAAATTTCTGCTACCGGTTCTCTGAACTATTCAAAATTTCCGCTACCAGTTCTCCGAATTACTCAACATTTTTCTACCGCTTCTCCAGAACCTGTTAGAACCTGCTGAATTTCAACCCTGAGTTTTGGGCATGGTGGCAGGCAAAAGCAACCAGAACCTCAAATGAAAAGTCTCAACAGGAGTTTTATTGCTAGTCAACTATGTTACAAGAATCTCACCAGACTTTCTGCATTTCCTTGAGAACGTCAAGACGACACTTTAAGGATTCTGCGGGAGGTCAGGTCTGTGCCACTTCCTCTGGTGCACAGACTCTAAACTAGGGGGCCCTCTTAACCCCTCCTGCCAATTTGGCTGGAAAATTCCAGCACACTTGGCAAAATGAAGGCTGGATGGTCATGTTAGCTCTCCACCCTCTTTTTCTCTGGGATTAAAATCCGATAAATGAAACTAGGAATGGATCTTGCTTTCTTGCTTATGCATTGGAATTATGGTCTTGACATGCGATTGAAGATAGAGTAATTAATAAGATTATGGAATGTGCAGAAATGGACAGACTTACAAAAGAATTACAAGATAAAGAGGAGCATGATTATTATCTAGTATGGGAAAAGTGGTATACCTGGTTGAAGAATAGAAAAAAGAAAAAAGATTAGGGAGTAATTGGAGTTACAGAAACAGGAACATAAATCACTAACATAAATTAACAATGAATCACAAAAATAGATATATGAGTAAGATCAAACAAGGAAGAGTCAAAACACAAATAAGAACATAGATTACTGTTTATTTGATAATATATATTTGACAAAATGTATATTTGAAATCTTTATTTACATGTTTTGTTCTGTATGTTTTGTTGTCACTTGTTCTGTTTTGTTTGTACTTTTAAACAAATAAACATTTATTATTAAAAAAAAAGAAAATTAGATAATGACTCCATTTGTTAGAAAGTGCATTGTGAACGATTACTGTGAATTTCTTGATCTTCTTTCTGACAGATTTGGTGACTGATAAAATGACACCTGAAATTTTTCTGTGGGTCCTCAATGCTCTCTGAAGTTTTGTTTTGTTTTGTTTTGTTTTGTTTTGTTTTGTTTTGTTTTGTTTTGTTTTGTTTTGTTTTGTTTTGTTTTGTTTTGTTTTGTTTTGTTTTGTTTTGTTTTGTTTTGTTTTGTTTTGTTTTGTTTTGTTTGGCTTCTGATCCTTTTGAAAATCACTCTTTGCTTTCCCAGACTGAGAATTTCCTTACATTAAGCAAAGGTTTGTGTGTAGAAATATTAGACTTGGACAGTCAAGTGGAGGAAGGTGAACTTGAAGAAGAAGAAAAAAATGCAGATGGAGGCACTAGCAAATCACTTCTGTACATTGCTAAGAAAACTGTGTGGACTATGGCCATGAAATGATCAGGGATTGTCTTCAAGAACATTTTGCTTCTAATTTGATAACTCTGATGTCTAATTCAGGGCTGCATTTTGAGTGCTGAAAAAAAAAAGTTAAATCGCCAGGGTTCCAAGGAACAGCCCCAACCAAATAAAACTCCGAGGCCTGAGGTTCCTCAAAGTTCCAATTTATTAGAGATGTCATGTTGGCACATCTGGGAAAACCCGAATCTGAAAGCTTCCAGGTTTCCTCCACCCAGCTAAGAGTTCACAGCCCTGCCCCACACCCACAAGTTCATCACATTGTCCAATCAACTCTTCACATTCAATTGGATACAATCTTCAGGCAGTCTCCACCAGATGCAGGCAAAAGTCCTTGACTACGGAATGTTGTTATGACTAACTTTCTACCGCTCCAATAACATCCCCCTCCCAACTTCCCCAGCTAAAATATGTGGCAGTTTAGAAGCAAAAAGAAAATTGTCTTCCAAAACTGACATTAGAATTGTAACGAGGTTAAAAGTGTCCCCTCTCTTGTCATACAGAATAACAGAGTTGGAAGGGACCTTGTAGGTCATCTAGTCTAACCCCCTGGTTAAGCAGAGGGCCTAAACCATTCCATACAAGTGGCTGTCCAGTCTCTTCTTAAAAACCTCCAGTGATGAAGCTCCCACAACTTTTGAAGGCAACTTCTGTTCCATTGATTGATTGTCCTCACTTTCAGAAAATCTCTCCTAATTTCTAGGTTGAATTTATCATGAAGTTACCAGAGGTTTGTCTTCAAGAACATTTCGCTTCTAATTTGATATCTCTTGATGTCTAATTGAGGGCTCCATTTTGAGCGCTGAAAAAAAAAAGTTAGAATTGTAATGAGGTTAAAAGTGTTCCCTCTCTTGCCATATTTTGCTAATGTGAAATTCACTATGAATTTGGTGGTTCATTAGGTGAGATCCTCTCTCACAGTCCTGCAGTAATATAATTAAGTAGGGAAATCTGTCAGAGAAGCTGTTTTCAAAGGATATGTATTTCAAAAAGTGTCAAAATCTTAAACAAGATGGGAACTGCTCCTTCTGTAATATCCAAAAGATGGTAAAATTCTCTTCAACTCCATATATATGGAAACCCGAATAACCAAAGACATATTTATTGCCCATTGGGACTAAGATAGATCTATTTTGGCCTTATAAGGCCTCATCAGTTAGCCACACTTTCATCTCATGAATCCTCCCTGTAAAGGTACAGTATTTGTTTTCTTTCTTTTCTGTAGGTTTTATGTGTATTTCTCTTTAGCCAGGTTCTTCCTACGTAAACCAAGATTTTATGCAGCCCTAGTTCGGTAAAATCACAATCCACTAGTTTCTAGGCTTTTTTTCTTCTGGCAGCCAGCAAGCCATATGCTGCCCATTGGGAGACTTATATAGATCTATTTCTGGCTCAGTAGACATCATCAGTAAGCCACACCCACATCTCATGTATCCTCCCTATAAAGGTACAATATCTATTTTCTTATTTTAGAAGCCCAGAAAGTAGTGAATGTGATTTCACTCAACTAGGGTTGCAGAAAAATCTTGGCTACATAGGAAAAACCTGGCTAAAAGAAACAGACACACACACACACACACACACACACACACACATGTCTGTGTAAGTTTTCACAGGTATATATGTGTGTACAGGTAATATCTCAGTTTCTTCCCATGTAATTGTAAACATATCTTTAGAAGGATAGCAGTGACGTTTTGATGAAATCACATTCATCATCTTCTGGCTGATGTTCTCGGTTTGGTGCTTATGGGCAAACTGTGTGATCTTAACTGATGTTTTTCTATGAAAAGAGGCAAAAGTGTATTCTGATTGGTTGACAGTGTTGTTTTATTCTGATTGGCTACATCACACAGTTTTCCCATAAGCACCAAACCAAGAACATCAGCCAGAAGATGATGAATGTGATTTCATCGAAACGTCGCTACTATCCTTCTAAAGATATGTTTACAATTACATGGGAAGAAACCCAAGATATTACCTGTACACACACACACACACACACACACACACATATGCAAGTTTTGGTGTATTCGGGCCTTTTCCCATGTAAGATTGAGAGTATCTTGGTGACGTTTCAATAAGGTCCCACTTGTCACCTTCAGGCTGGTGTCTTCGGCTTTGTGCTTATGCGAGGAAAGTGTGATTGGAGTTGCCGTCTCTCTATAAATACTGGTGGGGAGGTGTGGGGTGCTGGCTTTGTTGCTGTGAACGGGTTGGTTGCCTGTGTTGTAACATCTTGATTGGTTGATGGAGTTAATGTTTGTAGATTATTCATAACATCCTGTGATATGAGATTATTCATAACATCCTGTTTCATAACATCCTGTGTGGGTGAGGTCCTTGATGTGTGCCCATTAGTCTTTTATGTTTTAACAACCTGGGTAATGGACTGTGTATTAACATCCTGAGTTCTAGTGTTGTGATATCCTGAGTTTTTTGATGTAATGTCTTGAGCGGATGATTGTGATGCCACATCCCGGGCTCAATCTTACACGGGAAAAAGACCCGAATACACCAAAACTTGCATATAGATATAGATATAGATATAGATATAGATATAGATATAGATGTAGATGTAGATGTAGATGTAGATATAGATAGATATAGATATAGATATAGATATAGATATAGATATAGATATAGATATAGATATAGACACACACACACACACAGACACACACACAGACACACACACAGAGAGACACACACACACAGACCACACACACACACACACACACACACACATATATATATATATGTGTATTCATTTCCAGCAGGCCATTAAGAAGTTATTGCACATATTAAGAAAGTAATATTTAAAAATGCCTGATTAAACTGTTTTGCATTTTCACTTAATTTATTAAGCTTCCAGCTCCCTACATATGTACACAGGAAATGAACTGAAGTTAAAAATTAATCTGGTAGAAAACCGGGGTTGATCAAACTTGCAAATCCAATGCAATTCAAACAGAATTAAAATAGGGGGGGGGGGGGTTTATCTCCCTGATATAAATACTGATAAGTGGAAGGTCAAAACTATTGTTATTTGTGGCTGCGTAAATACCAGGGAATCCAGAAGGAGGTGCTGCCTTTGTAAACAAACACCGAATCTAATTGATAGCAAAGGTTTAATTCATTTTCATAAAAAAATCAATAGGTTGCTTGTGGGAAACAAAGCAATTCATTTATCTAGACCTTTAAAACTTGCATAGTAAGTGTGGAACTTTCCCAGAGAGGTTAAAGCTTACTTGTGAAGCATGGCAATTAGTGTCAATTTTTGAGTTGTTTTGATTTTTTAGTATAATAGGATCACTCGCGTAGAAGTATTGCAGTCTATTGAGTTCTTTGGTAGTTGGCGTGTTCCAGAGACCACTGTTTTCCAAGTATTGTTTCAGCGCGAAATTAATTCTTTCGTTCTTGAACACACAGCTATGTGCTTGATGTTCCTTGCTTCAGCCATATTTCTAAGGAAGAAAGGGGACATCCAGGAATGACAGAAGAAAGACAAGTGGGTCTTTCCTTCCTCATGAAGGATCATTCAGAGCATCTGTTTGGTTGGTCCTTAACTTTGTTGAACTAGACCAGGGGTCAGCAACCTTAAACACACAAAGAGCCACAAAGGTCCTAACTGGAAGCCCCCTCGTTCAATTCTGGAGCTGACTGGAAGTCTGGTTCCTCCACCATAGAGTCTCCTCATAGCACAGCATCGTTTTTCCTCTGCTGACCAGAAGTCCACTTCTCCCACCGTAGAGTCTCCTCCAAGTGCAGCATCCTTTTTCCTTTGCCGACCGGAAGTCCACTTCTCCCACCATAGAGTCTCTTCCTAGGGCAGCATCCTTTTTCCTCTACCTGTCCTAACTGAAAGCCCTATCCAACTGGCAACAAGGAGCTGCAGCAGAGGGATGAAAGAGCCACATGCAACAGGTTGCTGACTCCTGAATTAGACCATCAACATATACACTTTCGTAAAATTCCTTCTCTTGAGGAATCCCAACAATTCGTTGTTCTGCTACAACACTTTGAACATTTGGCTTGGAACAGAACTCATATTATGGAAAGAAACATTGTTCCCAACATCATTACACTCAATCAGAGTGTAAGGTGGTACTGTTTTTTTTTCCCCCTAATGGTGGGGAGATAGGAAGAAATGGGCAAAAAGAAACTGAAATTGTACCAATTGTAAGAAAAACCCATTCTAAGATTTCCAAATGATTTGGGGTTACGGATGATTCCCATCACTTCTTGCCTCCCAACCATTATTTTCATTTGTTTTGATGATTTAATTGCAAGAGTTAACATCTTATAATTGAGAGTCATGATGGCGCAATGGTTAGAATGCAGTATTGCAGGCTAACTCTGCTGACTGCCGGCTGCCAGCAGTTTGACAGTTCAATTCTCACCAGCTCAGGGTTGACTCTGACTTCCATCCTTCGATCATTTCTCAGAAATGGTATAGGGAATCCTGCCTGAGTAAGGAGTTGGCCTAGAAGACCCTTCCAACTACTCTGCTATTCTATTCTATTCTATTCTATTCTATTCTATTCTATTCTATTCTATTCTATTCTATTCTATTCTATTCTATTCTATTCTATTCAAGTTAAAGTAAACAACTTTAGCTCATGCTAATTAATAAAAGAGGGAGTTGATGCATTTTATCTGGGGAGATAGAAAGCCAGATAGCAAAAACTGATGTTGAGTAAGATTATTTCTTTGTTACCTTTCTTATTTTTCCTTGCTCTTATCAAAAATCAGTTGCAAACCATGAGGATTAAATCTACACTATGATTCTTGACATCCAGTTCTTCTTCTTGGTTTTTCCCCTAACTTTTCTCCTTAGTGCTCTCCGCTCTCTACATTTTGCTACTGTTGGCTGGACTGTTGAAGAAATGTAATGTTCTTTTGACCCTTAGCAGGATATATTGCACCTGTATTGTGCAGTTGTTTGTAAGCAATCATCCACTATTTCATAAAACCGTGCAAAGATGTATGTATATCTTAATAGTCAGAAAATAAGAACCTTTCTTTTGTTTGGAAAAGAGCTGAAACAACACCTGAGCATCATGATTTGTTCGCTCTGTGCTAGAAAGTTTCCTTTGGACTACTCTACAAATCTTTCTCTTGATGTTTCATTTCTTCTCAAAGCTAGTGTGGTATTTGGCTTTGTTTTATAATTTGTACAACTGCAGTCCAGTTTTAATAGAATCATGCAGTAGAATGACATCATATTCAAACCATTTTTTTTCTTGATCATTACTGCAAATTATTTTTTTATTGGTTTGATTTTATATGCCGCCCTTCTCGGGAGACTCAGGGCGGCTTACAATGCGTTAAGCAATAGCTTTCATACTTTTGTACATACCTGCTTAGTAGAGCTTTTAGCCCCCCCCCACCAAAGCAGTGTTCTTTTTTATACAAAGTCAGTTTATTGCCCCCACAATCCAGGTCCTCATTTTACCTACCTCGGAAGGATGGAAGGCTGAGTCAACCTTGAGCCTGGTGAGATTCAAACCTGCAGTAATTGCAGGCAGATGGCAACTAAGTGCTATTTAACAGTGCTTTAGTCCGCTGCTCCACCAGGCTCCTTATCTCAGAAATAACAGAGTTGGAAGGAACCTTGGAGGTCTTCTAGCCGAAACCCCCTTTTCAAACAGGAAACCCTATACATTTTCAGATAAATGGCTGTCCGATCTCTTTTTAAACATGTTTTAAAATGCTTTTTAAAAAATTCCAGTGTTGCAGCACCCACAACTTCTGGAGGCAAGTTGAAAGACAATAACAGTAACAGGGACCTTGTGGTTCCAGTGGTTAATTGTCCTCACTGTTATGAAATTTCTCCTTAATTTCACGTTGCTTCTCTCCTTGATTAGTTTCCATCCATTGTTTCTTGTCTTGTCTTTCTGGTGCTTTGGAAAAAAGGTTGATCCCTCTCCTCTCTGTGACAACCCTTTAGATATTGGAAAACCGTATGTAAATGTAGAGTTAGAACTTATTGTCCTGTTCATATCTTATGTCTAACTCCATCAAGAGGTTGTAAGCATGCCATGCAAATCCAGGCAGAGTGTTCTGCCCCAACTACGGGTCCCAAGAAGTGTAGCACACACACACCGCTCCAAAAACTCTGTTTAATACAAACAGACCCCTTTCAAAATGCAGGCTTTAACCACAAATGTCCTTATCAGCCTGCTATGAATTACAGAGATTAAACAAAGTCCGACAAGGGTTGGCAATCAGCCCAGAAAACAAGTTGTAACAAAAAACTCACTCTCAAAATGCTCTGCGTAGGACCAAATGTTGCTTCCAGCAACATTTGCCAGTTGTGTGCAAACTTAAATAGGCTAAGGGAGTGGCTAATTAGCCCCAAGCCTTACTCTTGAGGAGACCTCCTCCTGAACAGCCACTCCTGCCTTTTGGCAGTCCTGCGTGCTCGAGCATTGAGAAGTGGCTCCTCCTCTTCACTCTCTTCACTTGAAGGAGCCTCTGGAGGTTCTGAAGGCCCTGGCTGAGTCTCTGCCTCTGGCACCACATCCTCTTCAGCCTCCTTGCTGTTTGACTCGAGCACTGGCTGCACAGGCTGCTGGCGCAACACCACACCAGCCTCCTCGTCGTCGGGATCAGCCACAATCCTCATAGGCCGCTGGCAGGCCACAACACTGAGGTAGGGGGTTTGGGGTGGGGGAGAATGAACTAATCCCCATTCATTAACTATGTCACCAAAGGATTATGAAAATACAGAATGACCCTTCCCATTATGCTGCTGGAATAAAGAGAAAATTCTAGAGTGGTCCTGTACAAGGAGCTGCTCTAGGAATTCCATCTTTATAGCTTCTTATGGGGAGGGTTTGAAATGAGATGAAAGAGATCAGATTGGATAAGTCCAACTGACTTCATTCATTCTGACTGGCTTCTATTCTAATTGGGCTTTCACAAATTCATTGGAGGGATTGGGAAGGGAGTAGGCAGTTAGGAGGAAGTTGAAAACATTCACTTCCTCTTTCACCAGGACATAGATATTCAAAGTTAGTGAACATTTGCTATTAACATAACCAGAATAGGTCCCCTTTGTCACTACAAGTCTACAGTATTACTTCATTTTTCAGCCTCTGTGATGTCTTCCTTGGATGACTCTTCCAACTCTTCCTCGGAGCCCAGCTCAAGGGAGAATGAGCTCATTCCTCGCATGTCAGGAACAGAGTTAATTACGGACACTGAATGGCCAGCAGAAAGAGAAGTACAGGCTTTGGCTGGGGACAGCTTGCAGGGAGTGAGGAGGAGGCGGAGGAGCTGCCTTCTGTGGTAGATCTCAGAGCATGCAGGACAGAGAAACGGAGGTCTGCATCACTGGTGAGATTTAAATTATAGTATAGAAAGTATAGAATTCTTTATTGGCCAAGTGTGATTGGACACACAAGGAATTGCTTGTATTTATTAATTGTTATGTTCAGCAGTAACTCAATACTGCCTATCTTGTATTTGGTTCTCATTGTATGTATCCCTATTTTCCCCAGTTTCACCATGTCATGTTCTTTCAATAAAGCATTCAGCTCTATGCACACAGTCTTTTTTATTGGAGGATAGGTGGGTTTAGCTGCATGTCAAGCTGCACACAGACTAATGTGTAGTGAGGACAGAACAATAGTTGTTTAAATAATATAAAGTTCAAAGTAAAGTTTCCTTGGCCCTTTAGAGATTAATTTAGGTTGGATCCAAAGAAGCTATAGACTGATTAAACATTTTTAAAAAATGAGCAAGAAATGGGCAGAAGTAGGTATTATACTGTGGAAACAATGAAATCACCCAACTGAATGTGCCTACCTCTTCCAAATGCTCATGGCTGTATATTTATTTCCACTATTGATTGTATTCTGAAACCTACAACTTGTTCAGAATGCATAGTAGGGAACCACACTTGTAATACGGTGAGTGTGTACAATGCTTGTCATTTACAGCAAATGAAACATACATTTGCAGAAATGCAGGGACATTTATTATAGCTCACATTTCATGGATCACCGTCCACTTCATCAGATGTTGGGGAGGTGGGAAATGAACAGGAAAGGAAATGATAAACCGAGAAAGGGTAGAGAGTGAGAATTGTGTATTGCACCTCTAAATGAAATAGTGGTTAATGTAGGGCAGGTATTCTTGCGTAGAGTAGCTTGCTTGTATGAATAACGAACTCATTTACAACAACGTATATGCCACTCTAATCCACAGAGACTCAGAGTGGTTTACAAAGCCACTAAGAGGATTAAAATGAGGAGATCACAATAACAAACTAAATAGCAAAGCAGAACAACCAGCCACAGTTGCAATAAAGTGTGTTTGTGCCATGGAAGGAAGGCACCTCAATACAGTCAATAGCAAAACAGTTTCCGTATTCTAATCTCTTGTTACTTTAATCAGTGGAACAACTTGGCTCTAGAAGTTGTGAATGCTCCAACAATGGAAGTTTTTAAGAAGATGTTGGATAACCCTTTGTCTGAAGTGGTGTAGGGTTTCCTGCCTAAGCAGGGGGTTGGACTAGAAGACCTCCAAGGTCCCTTCCAACTCTGTTATTCTATTCTATTCTATTCTATTCTATTCTATTCTATTCTATTCTATTCTATTCTATTCTATTCTATTCTATTCTATTCTATTCTATTCTATTCCATTCCATTCCACTCCACTCCACTCCACTCCACTCCACTCCACTCCACTCCATTCCATTCCATTCCATTCCATTCCATTCCATTCCATTCCATTCCCTTCTACCCTACCCTGTCCCACTAGATCCCATCCTGTCCCATCCCGTCCCATCCCATCCCATCTCATCCCGTCCCATCCCATCCCATCCCATCCCATCCCATCCCATCCCATCCCATCCCATCCCATCCCATCTATCCTATTCCTGTTATCCAAGGTATTATCTGAGTCCCAAAGGTGCTTTTTCGAAAGGCAACTAAACTTTATGGTTTTTTTTCCTTGCAGATGTTTCACTTGTCATTCTTCAATTCTTCCTGAATGGTGAAGAATGGAAGGATTTATATATTCCTTCCTTTATATTCCTTTTTGAAAAAGCACCTGTTGTGGTCTGTCAGCTGCTGGCCCCTCCAGCAGCCAAAGAGAGAGAGAGAGAGAGAGGGAGAGGGAGAGGGAGAGAGAGAGAGAGAGAAGGAGAGAGAGAGAGAGGCAGAGCCTGTGCTGCCCATCAGCCCTCAGATGGAGAGTCAACAGCCCCCAGGTCTGGAGGTGGCTGATGAGGAAGAGGAGGAACAGCTGGGTCCAGTGCCTGATGTGCAGAGGCAGAGGAGAGGAGAGCAGTGGAAATCTATAGGCCAGTCTTTGGGACAGAAAAGCCACTGCTACTAGCGAGGCCCCACTCTAGCTCTGGGGATAAAAGGGAAGGGGGCAGAGATGAATAGATGTGGCTGACAACCATTCACCTTCTGGACGGATGGTCTTGTTAACCTGGGTTGAGAGAGAAACTTTTTGCGGGACTGCCGACACTTCTAATAAAGGAATCTTTTGAGTTCACTTCAGAGGGTTTGTCATGTTTGGGGAGTTGGGTCAGAACAGCACATCTGGGACCACCATAATCTGAATGACTTCATAGACTGCTACCAAGATGTTTCACCAACTAAGTAAATAAGACACCTCTTCCCCCAGATAATCTTGTACTGACATCCTTATGCCCAAACAAAATTAGGGTCTCTTTCCAAATTACCAGGTAGGCACTGCTAAAGACAGATTGCTCCAGTGAAGGGAATGAAAGCTCTGAGCAGGATTCTAACTTCCTGGAGCCACTGTAAAGTCCATTAGGAAAGTTTTCCACTTTCCAACACAGAAACTAGACTGTCGTGTTTGATTTGATTTGCACCCTGATGGTTGTCCATTAGATAGCCCCTCCCTGCTCTCTCGGCAGATCTCTTTTCAGGTATTATAGTAAAAGTAACAGAGTTGGAAGGGATCTTAAAGGTCATCTAGTCCAGGGGGCAGCAACCTCCAGCTCTGGAGCCGCATGTGGCTCTTTCACCCTTCTGCTGCGGCTCCCTGTCACTCAAAATATGTGTCACAACCGCCAATGTGTGACACCCTCCGGAACACGATTTATTGAACTTTTCAACCCCCGGTAGGCCAACCATGGATAAATCCAAGAAAAGAAAAGTTTCAGAAAAAAACAGAAGGTTTAATTCAACTACATATGCTAGTTTTGTGGCCGCTCAAGAAATAGAGGCACGAGAAGGGTTTTGTGGCTCCTGGTGTTTTCTTTTCTGAGGGAAACGGGTCCAAATGGCTCTTTGAGTGTTGAAGGTTGCAGACCCCTGATCTAATCCAACTCCCTGCCCACGCAGGAGACCTATACTAGGGATTCGAACTGCCAAACTGCTGACCTTTCTGATCGATAAGGTCAGTGTCTTAGCCACTGAGCCACCTAGTCAGGCTATTGTTAGGAAAAGCTGTGTGTGTGTGTGTGTGTGTGTGTATGTGGATGTGTGACAGAATAAGCAACCAAGTGGAAGAATAGAAAGCATGATCATTGAGGGGTAGCTCTTCTGCACATTTCTCTTGTGAATTCATGATGTTTTGGCTCAGTCTTAGGTTTTAAAAATGACTTGTTTGGAATATTTTAAGGAGATGGAAAAAACCCACCCCCTCTCTTTGTTATTGTGATGTCTCCCTTGGTGGACTCCCCAGATGCCTCCTCAATGTTAGCTTAGGGGAGGATGAGCCCATTCCTGGCATGTCAGGAACTGAGTTGGTCAATGTCTCTGAATGGCCACCCAGAAGAAATTTCAAGGAGGTTTCTTCTGGGGAAAGCTTGCCGTGGCAGATGACCAGTGAAGAGGAGGAGGAATTGCCTTCTGCACCTGATCCAAAAACACACAGGGCAGAGAACAGACAGGAGCAGAGGAGATTAGCCAGACTACTAGAAAAAGACCTGCCCATCTTGATGGGCTGTACTGGAAAGCTGATTACTTATTTTTTGACAATTGGCAGTATTAACCTGCAGTACTGGCTATTTATCGCAGCAGGCATTGCTGAGGACAATGTGTTTGTTCTGTAGCTGTGCTATTGTTATCTTCAAGTGAAAGGAATTGAGGATCATATCCCATCAGTAGTGAGTTTCACTATTTCTACCATTGATTCACTACACACACACCTTCCGCATGTGCACCTGGCCTCAAAACCATGGCTAAATAGGACGGCATAGCATCAGGGTGGAGGCGGGGGGGGGGGAATCTCCACTACCAGTTTGCCCGAACTGGTACGAACTGGCTGAATCCCATTAAATGCATTTTGATTTTTCTTAACAGGTGCCAGTCACTGGTACAGTAGTAATGTTGCACATGATTCTGGTTTCCATTTTCCAGAGCAGAAAATTGGGAGTAAAGGCCAGAAGATCCTTGAGCGGGGGGTTATGTTGTTGTTGTTGTTGTTGTTGTTGTTGTTGTTGTTGTTGTTGTTTTGTTTTTGTTTTTGTTTGTTTGTTTTTTTACTATTATAGTTCCGAGTACAGTCAGCCAAATGTTCAGGATTTGGCATTTTTATCCACTTCCTGAGTCCTTCCCAAGTACTTCGGATAAGCTGATGTTGTTCTTTGATTGTGTTAATGGTATCCTCACAGGATGTGATCTGTTTCAGATCAACAAAGATGATTAGGGGAATCATTGGCATCCTTCAGTCTCAAGAGACTATGGTATTGTGCTCCGGAAAGAGGTCCTAAATGATAAGGAGACTGGAGGCTAAAACATATGAAGAACAGTTGCAGGAACCGGGTATGTCTAGTTTAATGAAGAGAAGGACTAGGGGAGACATGATAGCAGTGTTCCAATATCTCAGGGGCTGCCACAAAGAAGAGGGAGTCAAGCTATTCTCCAAAGCACCTGAGGGCAAGACAAGAAGCAATGGGTGGAAACTCATCAAGGAGAGAAGCAACTTAGAACTAAGGAGAAATTTCCTGACAGTGAGAACTGTTAACCAGTGGAACAACTGGCCTCCAGAAGTTGTGAATGCTCCAACACTGGAAGTTTTTAAGAAGATGTTGGATAACCATTTGTCTGAAGTGGTGGAGGGTTTCCTGCCTGGGCAAGGGGTTGGACTAGAAGACCTCCAAGGTCCCTTCCAACTCTGTTATTCTATTCTATTCTATTCTATTCTATTCTATTCTATTCTATTCTATTCTATTCTATTCTATTCTATTCTATTCTATTCTAAATAAAGCTGCCTATGACTACAATATTTGTCCTACCTTTGCTTTCTTTTGTCACAGTCATTCTATTTCTCTTTGCAGGTCTTAGTGTTTTGCTAACTTCTCAAGTTCTCTCTCTTCTATTCTGCCCCATCCACTATCCAGATGTTTCTTTCTTTTTTTTTAGTTTTAAAATCAACTTTATTTGTTATAAACAGATAAAAGACAAAAAAGACAAAAGTCATAAAAACAATCTTAAGACTAAAAATGAAGTACATTTCAGTATTACTTATGTTCTAATATTACTAAGCAAAAGTTTTCTATCTATAACATTTCAATATATAATCATATATATACATTTATCTTCACTTGCTATGATATATTTATGTTGACGGTGTAAATTTACTAACTTTGGTCTCTTGATGTATTTATCATCCGTTTTTTTCCCCTTGTTTGTCAATCCATTCATACCATCTATTCCAAATTTGATAGTAGTGTGAGTCTTCCTTGTTTTTTAATTTTAGAGTTAATCTATCCATCTCTGCGCACCAATATATTTTATGAATTATTTGTTCTTCTGTTGGCAACTTTTCTAATTTCCAATACTGGGCTAGGGTTAATCTTGCTGCTGTAATTATATGTAGTATGATATATTTTATTTCTTTTTTAATTTCTTTTTTAAATATACCTAATAAAAAGATTTCGGGCTTTAGGTCTATCTTTTCTTCTGTTATTTCTGGTACTATTTTTCAGCTTCTCTTGTTCTATGTGGGCTACGTAGGCTATATGTGACCTGCTTATTTGAGTTTTGAAAAACCCTTCAAAATTTGTAAATATGGAGTTGACATATCACACTGCACTCCTGCTTACATATAGACTCATGTAGAAAGTCCAAATTGGGTAAATGTGCGTTAAACTGAAAACTCTTTGTTGGTTTTTTTCGAAGTGCTTCTAATCCAAACTAGAACTCAGCATGCTACTCGCGTTGCAATTGAAATATTAATTTAGCTGTGAGAAGATCTCAGAGTCTGCTTTTTAGGGATGCTTAAGTGAATAGGCAATGTTAGGAAACACGTATACATACAACTGTATTTTCTCCTCTTGATTGCAGTGCCACCCTCTCCTTCTAATGTCTTAATTTTAAGGAATTCCTAATGATTTCGCTTTATATATCTGAAGAAAACAGATGCAAAGCTTCAAAAATATGCCATTGAGTTGCAGAGCAAACAGGTTTAAGAATGCAAAATAAAAAAATAAAAAAAAATCCAGGTTAGGCAACCCCGTAGGCAGAACTAATTTGTCTGAATGATACTTATGCAGCAGATAATCTAAACTGACAATAAACTTGCCAGGGATACAGCAATAACATTTTCACAGCACTAAACTTTTCTTGAAGGATAATTTCAATGCATATTCGCTTTTTCCAAAACAAAAGGAAAAGAGAGGGGGGGGGGCAGGCACAGGCTTTGCCTCTTGTCTAAATACCAATACAAAATATCTTTCTTGCTTGCCTTTATTTTCAGGGTTCTTTCCAGTGGTGGGACTCAGCCAGTTCACACCACTTGAAGAGCACTCTGAGGCTCCAACTGGTCCAGAACGCAGCTGCGTGGGTGATTATGGGAGCGACACGATGCACCCATGTGACACCTCTCCTGCGCGAGGTGCACTGGCTCCCGGTGGTCTTCCGGGTGCAATTCAAGGTGTTGGTGACCACCTTTAAAGCGCTCCATGGCTTAGGACCTTCTGCCAACAATAGCCTCCCACCGGCCAATACACTCCCACAGAGAGGGACTCCTCAGGGTGCTGTCAGTCAAACAAAGTCAACTGGTGACCCCCAGAGTATGTTTTATTGTTGGCTGTACACCGCCCTGAGTCCTCTGGGAGACGGGCATATAAAAATTGAAACAAACAAACAAGCAAACAAACAAACAAACAAACATATAAACAAACCAGTTGTTAACTTTGTGAGCAGTTTGGCAAACTGGTTATTGGAAGAAATCATTAGGGCGGAGAACCGATTGTTAAACTACTTAAATCCCACCACTGGTTCTTTCCTTTTCTTTTTTAAAATAGCAAGGGATTCGCTGCATGACATATTGCTCTTTTGATCTCTACCTCCATGAAGATTCATGGTAAGTAGAAATTTTGGGTATGAAGTATATATTTGCTATTAGAAGAGAATATTTGTAGGTTAGGGTTGAACAGTAGAGTCCTTGGTGTTCCCTAAGCTGGGTTGTTTTCTTCCAGATGTTTCATGACCCTGGTTTTATGACCATGGAATGTTGTCAGTGCTAGAAAAGGGTCGGTAGAGAAAAAGAGGAGGAGGAGTAAGAGGATAGGAAGAAGGAGGAGGAGAATAGGAAGAAAAAGGAGGAGGAGGAGGGCTGGAGGGTCCTTGGTACTCCCTGAGCTTGGTTATTTTTTTACAGATGTTTCATGACTCAACTATGGAACATCATCAGTGCTAGAAAGGAGTGGAGTTTGTGGAGAAGAGGAGGAGGAGATGAAGACAAAGAGGAAGAGGAGGATTGTGGGTTCTTGATGCTTTTTGAGCTTGGTGGTTTTCATTATCCAACTACAGTAGATAACATCATCAGTGCAACCTCTGCCAGAAAACCACCAAACTTAGAGAGCATTAAAGACCCCATATATATAGCATTGCCTACCTGTCTCTTGCATAACTGGACTTGGGATCATTTACCTTGTACAAATTCCTTCCTGGACATGAGCAGATTTTTTTCCAGCTTTTTTTTTTAAGCAGGAGATGCCAGGATTAGATCTTACTCGAGCAAATAGTGTGTTCAGCTATTAAATAAAAAAGATGATTATATTATGTTCTTGGAGACACCCAATTTGCTACCTCTTGTAGCATGAAATAAGTGTATTGAAATCCTTTGTAACTTTGGGAAGGATATAGAAATGTCATGATAAGGAAACTCTGATTTATACATATCCGCACTTAATTTTATACAGTCCTTTCAGTTTTATTACAAAAAAATTGCAAGTTCAGAGTAAAATGTGAGGAGTCAGCATTTTCATACCTGGCTATCCTTTTCAATATTTACTAAGGGTATAGGCTGTTCTTTAAATATTACCTAAAATGATGCTACTTTGTCTTACTTTCTCTCCCAAAAACCTTTTCATGTTCCAGTCCTCATCATTCATCAAAGACAATGTAGGTCCCCCAGTAATCATTGAGGTGGTTCAACATCTTATGAAAAAGTCATATAAAAATTGATCATTAAAGAATTAAAAACATTCTATAGATATTCAAGAAATCAACACTTATTTCTGTCTTTTTAATGGTTTGTGGGACTTGGCTTCCTATCTTTATCCTATGGAATTGTGGTGATAGCACCTTCAACAATTGAAGTATTGGCATTTGTTTTCTTTTTTAAAAAAGTGATCTGGAAAAAAATGTGATTGATAGAAAACTTTCACTTCTGTTTGTCTCTCACTCCCTTTCTTTCTCTCTCTCTCTCTCCCTTTCTGAGAGAGAGAGAGAGCGAGAAAAGAAGGAGAAAAAAGAGAGAGGGAGGGAGGAAAGAGAAAGACAAAAAAGAAAGACAGAGAATAAAAAGAGCAAGGGGAGAGAGAGAAGAAAGTGAAGAGACAGAGAGAGAGAAAAGAAAGAGAAAAGAGAGAGGGATGGAGGAAAGAGAAAGAGAAGAGAGAGAGGGAATAAAGAGAGTGAGGGAAGAGAGAGAGAAGAGAAGGGGAGGAAGGAAAAACAGAAGAGAGAGGGGGAGAGAAAAGAGAGAGAGGATGGAGGAAAGAGAAAGAGGAGAAAGAGAGAGAGAGAGAGAAAAGAGGGTGGGGGTGGGAGAGATGGAGAGAAGAGAGCAGGGGAGGAAGGAAAAAGAGGAGAGAGAGAGAGAGAGAGAGAGAGAGAGAGAGAGAGAGAGAGAGAGAGAGAGAGAGATGCACAGTCCCTAAAGTGCTTTTTCCAAAAGTCAGCTGGATTTTCTTGGTTTTTGCTTTTGTTTCTGAAAACATTTCAATTTTCATCTAAGAAGCTTCTTCAGCTTTTTCTTGAACGGTTAAGCAAAACATTTTCAAAGAAGAAGAACAAGAACAAGAAAGTCTAGTTGCCTGAAGAGTCGAAGAAGCTTCTTGGATGACAAGCGAAACATTTTCAAAGAAACAAAAAAAAAAATCAAAGTCCAGTTGCCTCTTGAAAAAAGCAACTTTGGGACAATCAGGACCTGGATGACGGAAAATACACGCACACACACACACACACACACACATTTTTTTTCCATTTTTTTTTTTTTTTTTTGGTCAACTCAAGATGTAATCCCAGCAAGGAGTAGCTATGGCCAGTGTCCCTGAACTCATCCCAAGACATTCTGTTTATACTCTTCTGCACGCATTTCACAACTGGGCATTTATATCTCGAAGGACCTCTTATGGATGCTAACATGCTTGTGAAGAAGGCACCGAAGAGGCTGTACTCCCTGAGAATGCTCAGGAAGATAAACCTATCTCAGCATCTCCTTCTGTCCTACTATTGCAGCACCATTGAGAGCGTCCTGACATACAGCATTCTTGCATGGTATGGGAGCAGCTCTGAGGCGGACAAAAAAACTCTACAGAGAATCATTAAAACTGCCCAGAATATCATCGGGCTTCAGCTACCAGCCCTGGACGACATCTTCAAATCTCGCTGTTTGAGGAAGTTGCATAATATTCTCGGAGACTCTTCCCATCTGCTTATAATCTTTTTGGACTGTTGCCTTCTGGCAGAAGATACAGAACAATTAAAACTCAGACCACACATTTTCTCAATAGTTTTTATCCCAGAGCTATCATTGCACTCAATCATGAACTAAAGGGTCACTATGAGTGAGTTGTTGAACAGTATTACTTGGTCTGTTGTGTGGATGTTTGGGTGGTTTAGGGGTGGGGAATTGTGGTGGGTGGGAGTGTGTTTGGGGATTGTTATGTGTGTTGGACCTGATCTTTGGGTGTTAAGTGAATTTCGTTGTATGGGTATACTGTGTCTACACATACAATGACAATAAAGTTATTATTAACTTGCTCTTTCTTACTGACAGTCTCCACAAATACCCGTGTTCATCTCAAACCTCTATCCATCTGCTACTTTCAGTTCCTTGTTTCTCATAGTTTCGTCCTTCTGTGTCCAAATATATTTATAAAGCTACATAGTAATAGTCAATTTATTGACCAAGTGTGATTGGACACACAAGGAATTTGTCTTTGGTGCATATGCTCTCAGTGTACATAAAAAGACAAGATACATTTGTTAAGAATCGTAAGGTACAATTCTTAATGATAGTCATAGGGTACAACACTTAATGATAGTCATAGGTACAAGTAAGCAATCAGGAAACAATATCAATGTAAATTGTAAGGAGAGAAGCAACAAAGTTACAGTCATACAGTCATAAGAATAGAATAAATTTTTTATTGGCCAAGTGTGATTGGACACACAAGGAATTTGTCTTGGTACATATGCTCTCAGTGTACATAAAATGAAAGATACGTTCATCAAGAATCATAAGGTACAACACTTAATGATAGTCAAAGGGTACAAATAAGCAGTCAGGAGACAATATCAGTATAAATCGTAAGGATACAAGCAACAAAGTTACCGTCATGCAGTCATAAGTGGGAAGAGATGTGTGGTGGGAACGATGAGAAGATGAATAGTAATGCATACTTTGTTAATAGTTTGACAGTTTTGAGGAAATTATTTGTTTAGGAGAGTGATGGCATTCGGGAAAAAACTGTTCTTGCATCTAGTTGTTCTGATGTGCAGTGCTCTATAGCGTTGCTTTGAGGATAGGAGTTGAAACAGTTTATGTCCAGGATGTGAGGGATCTGTAAAAAAAGCTACATACTTTGCAAAATCATGTTTCACAATTAGCAACGGCTCAGCAGGATTACAAATAGTTCTGGTACATTTTTGAAACCATCCTATCTAAAACTTGGGTTCATGTCTCTTTATTCTGGGGCCTGCTGTCATCCATTGATTCTAACAGATCAATAGGCTATATTTTCATTTCCCACAGCCCCTTTTTCCTGTCTTTTGCTCTTACTCATTTCCGCTGAGGTCAACATCAACAAGCAATTCTTGCTCTTCGGAGAACAAGGATGATTTTATTCCCATGTTGCTTTGAGGAGGGAGCAAGGTTCTCTTTCCACCCCACCTCCATTTAAAGAGCGACAAGTGTTGAAATTGGCCTTTTGATACCCCCCAGCCAAAGGGTTAAGTGGCGGTAGATAAAGGGCTCCAATTCCCAATTCTGTGTGACATGCGAAGTAAGATGAGGTCTTACTTAGCTCCTAGCACATTTACCCTTTTGTTTAACTTGTCAAAGTGTGGGCAGCCCTTCCGGAAAGCTGCTAAGAAAGAACCTTCAAAACTAAGCCACGGTAAACATAAACAAACATTGACAAGACTCCATGAAAAGGCCAGTTGAAATTGCTTTTGTTTTGTTTTCTTTTATTTTAAAAAAAACAACCCTTCAATAATAGTAATTTGCCAGTGGTCCATTCAAATATAAATCTTTAGAGGAAGGAGCATGTTAGAATTGAAAAGGTCCTGTCTTCCATAGTCTTATTTGCCATCACATGAGGGAAAGGGCAGTTAGATAAGATTTTAAAAAGGCAATCGTTTCAGATGGTGGGTATATTAATAAAGATGTTTAACTTTTAGGAATATATTACCTTATAAGAGCCTTGGTGGTGCAGCAGATTAAAGTGGTGTTCAGTGACACCAGCTGCCTATAATTACTGCAAGTTTGAATCTCACCAGGCTCAAGGTTGACTCAGCTTTTCATCCTTCCGAGGTAGGTAAAATGAGGACCCGGATTGTGGGGGCAATAAGCTGACTTTGTATAAAAAAGAACACCACTTGGGGAGGACCAAAAGCCCTACTAAGCCAGTATATACAAAAGTATGAAGGCTATTTCTTAACGCATTGTAAGCTGCCCTGAGTCTCTGGAGAAGGGCGGCATATAAATTGAACCAATAAATAAATAAATAAATAAATAAATTACTATCCTATGGAATATAGCAGTGGTGAAATTCCAATTTTTTTTACTACCGGTTCTGTGGGCATGGCTTGGTAGGCATGGTCTGGTTTGGTGGGCGTGGCAGGGGAAGGATACTGCAATATCTCCATTCCCACCCCACTCCAGGGGAAGGATACCGCAATATCTCCATTCCCTCCCCACTTCAGGGAAAAGGATATTGCAAAATCTCCATTCCCACCACACTCTGGGGCCAACCAGAGGCAGTATTTGCCGGTTCTCTGAACTACTCAAAATTTCCGCTACAAGTTCTCCAGAACCTGTCAGAACCTGCTGGATTTCACCCCTGGAATATAGCATTTATGTAAATTCCTTTTTTTTCCCCTTGTCAAATGAGTGCTACGTTTGTTCTTGTTTAATAAATAGCTCCCATTGTTAACAGAGTCCAGAATTTCCATTGTTTAATGTTCATAACTATATTTCTGCAAGGAAGATTTTTTGTAATCTCACGGATGCACAACCATTTCAAATTTGTATTTCTTCATTACACTCTAGCAGTACAGTCTAAATTTGCTGTCCTCTGTTGGATGTGTTATTCAGGCACATTTGAACTATCACCCCCAACTCTCTCCCCTGTAGTTATTTCTATCCTGGAAGGATTTTATTTCTTAATTATGGAAAAGTATGTTTTTTTTTTCCTATTTATGATCCTGTAGTTCCTTGATTCGGGGTGGGACAATTGGGTGGAGCTGAGCCTTTACTGGCTGGATGCCCTTTCTGATGCCTATGTGAAGTTTGCAGCAGATATTTTCTCTTTGTGCCCTGAGAGGGAAACATCCCCTGCTACCTGGGATTGAACTCTCAACCATCTGAGTGGGAGATGAGTGATTCACCACTTGGCCACCAGGCCACTCTAATTATGGAAAAGTAATATTACAAGGTCATAAAAAGAGAGTTATATAATACCGTAAATTCTAAACTATAAACTAATTAACAGGTATGGAATTTACAGTGCTAAGAATCCATTCAATTCCTTTTCAGATCACTAGAAGGAGGGAATTTAAATAGATTAAAAAATAAATAAATTCATATACGGCCTGTTTATGTACATATGATACAGGCACCATTTGATCTCTCACCATATTTTGTTGTATGCAGTTTTTTATAAAGGTATTAGAAGCAGCCTTATTCGCTCTAATCTGGTAACATATCCAAGTCATTTTGATTCCTTTTATATAAAACTTTCCTTTTAGGTAAAATGGACTGTACATCCCTAGAAACTGGTAAATTCTATTACGCTTCCAGCAAGATAAGTTACAAGTTGCCAAACCACTAAACCTGAATAAGTATATATAAAGATAGATAGATCTTATTATGTGTCTTCTTCTGTCTTTAGAAGCTTAGTTTTATGACATTAAGCATTTAAGGAAAATAACACTTGACTTTGTAGCTTCATATACACATTTTACACTTGTAGTTAAAATGGTAATGATATTCTATTTTATCCTCTTTAGCTTGTCTTTTACTGGCCCTTCCTCTTTTACTTCTAAACAGGTTGTTGATTTTTGTTTTATACTGCTTTTCGACCAACATAATAAACTTTGAGCTGAACTGAATGTTAGTCCAAATATTTGCTTTAGAGATTAAAAAAAAAAAACTAATGCAATTTGACTGACTGACTGTTCTCAAAACTTGCTAAAATGCTATCTCCACAGACATTGGACAATCTTTTATCTGAAATGGTAAAGGGCTTCCTGCCTGAGCAGTAGGTTGGTCTAGAAGACCTCCAAAGGTCCCTTCTAACTCCAAATCCAACTCTGTCTATTCTGTTCTGTCCTGTCCTGTCCTGTCCTGTCCTGTCCTGTCCTGTCCTGTCCTGTCCTGTCCTGTCCTGTCCCATCCTGTTCTCTTTCTATATTTCATCCTATTCCATCCTATTCATTTTCTCCTCTCCTCTCCTCTCCTCCCCTCCCCTCCCCTCCCCTCCATTCCATTCCTTCCACCCAGCCCTACTCTCCTCTCCTCTCCTCTCCTCCCCTCCATTCCATTCCATTCCATTCCATTCCATTCCTTCCACCCAGCCCTACTCTACTCTACTCTACTCTACTCTACTCTACTCTACTCTACTCTACTCTACTCTACCCTACCCTACCCTACCCTACCCTACCCTACCTTACCCCACCCCACTCCACTCCACTCCACTCCACTCCACTCCACTCCACTCTATTTTCTGTCACTCTTTTTTTTAGAAAAACAAACTCATGGGATCGAAGGCCCTTATGAGTTCATTTATCCTAAACTTCAAACCTCATTAGCATACCATTTAGGTTCCTTAAATCCTAATTAGGCAACCGCAATTTATACATCATGTCCTTGTGCAAGAATGCAGGTTGAAATCTACATGTTTGATTGCCAAAACATTAATGTGATAGATAAGCAAGAGGCACAAGATTGCAAATAACTTTTCTTCCTTTTCCCCCCTTTCTTTCGGTCATTAAACCACAATCCAAATCAGCAGGTAACAGGAAAACTGGAATATTCAACATACTCAGATCAATGTGCACTTTTGAAATCATCTCTCTAGCAAACTTGTAAAATAAACATGCATTATGATAATGAGATGTGCGTTCATAAGTTAAAAAGTTCAAATAACATCAAGTTATGAAGATTTAGAGTTAGTAAATCCTCTCTTTACTTCCTCCGAGAGTACCTAGATATGAGAGAACACAAAATGGCATTAGTGACAGTTTTCAACTTAAGAACACAACTGAGATCAAAATTTCCATTGCTAAGCCAGACAGTTGCTAAGTGAGTTTTGTGTCTTTTTACATCTTTGTTAAGTGATCACCCCTGGGACGCTAGATTGCCATGGGAATGCTGCATAAGTATGAAAAAATGGTTATAACAGTGTTGTGGAAACTTTGAACGGTCCCTAAATGAATGCATGAAAGTTAAGGGCTATCTGTATCTTCGGATCAAAAATGTTTCATGTTCAATGCTTGGCCGGTACTTTAAAGGAATTAGAGACTGTAACGGGTGCTGTTTAACAAGGGAATAATTGGTTAAGTAGTAATGGTCTTAGTTGGTTTAAGTAACACTAAGTATCACTATTTCGTCTCTGGTTCTAACCATTTGTTAGGGTTTTTTTTTTAGATCTCAATGTTCATTTGATGTTGCAAGAAGAGAAATAACAGGGACAATCTTTGCATGACAGCCCTTCCTTTGCTAGAATTGAGGCTCAACAACCTTATCACAAAGCAAAGCATGAATTAATCCATGTACACATTAAAACCGGGGTTCAGCTAAAGCAGGGGTGTCAAACTCGTTTTCATATGAGAGCACAACAGGGTGGTGTTTGATTTTGGGGGGCAGAGGTGGGCGTGGCAAGGGTGGGTATGGCCAGCTTGACTTCACTCATGTTGGGGGGCCCAAGTTCTCTGCCAGCAAAAATGGAGCTCGGGGGCAGTGGTGGGATTCAGACAGTTCGGGCCAGTTTGGACAAGTTAAGGTGAATCGGAGTTAAATTGCTGGCTGGCCCCACCCCTTCCCACCCCGCCCCATCCAGGAGTCCCTGCACGCCCCATTTTGGCTCCCAGGGAAGTTCAGGGAGGCCTAATCCCCCCGGGGATTCGATTAATCCCAGACCTCCGCACTTTCCGCAAGGCATTAAAGACTTTTCTATTCCAGCAAGCCGGGCTGGCTTAACGTAGATTTTAATGGTGAATTTTATGAGGGGTTTTAAATTTGGGAATACCAAAATTTGATTTAATTATGTTTTAGATTATTTTAACTTTTATATTCCTTGTATTTTAATGTTTGGCTTTTCACCACCCTGAGTTTGTCAGGAGAAGGGCGGTATACAAAATTTAATAAACTAAACTAAACTAAAGCAGGATGTGTGTGTGAGGGGGCAGAGTGGACCCCCTATGGCCCATTTTCACTCCCGGGAAGCTGCAGGGAGGCCTACTAGGCCCAAAAGTGGGTGTAAATGCCCCCATGGTCCATTTTTTCTCCCAGGGGAGTGCAGGAGGCCATGTGCTGTCTGTCTCACTCCATGGCCATGCGCACCATGGCCATGCGTACCCAGCCATCATTAGGGCAGAGAACTGGTTGTTAAATTATTTTAATGCCACCACTGCTTGAGAGGGGGGGTAGGGCATGGCCCCCTTGGGCCCTGTTTTCAGCCATGACAGCCTCCTGCAAATCTCTGTCAGTGAAAATGGAGCTGGGGGGGGCTATACACAGCCTCTCTGGGCCTTGTTTTTGGCCACGACAGCTTCCTGCAGCTGCAACAGCCTCCCAAGTTCTGTTTTTGCTAGCAGAGGCATTGTGGGCTGGTCCTTCGCTGTTCCCGGGGCAGCCCCGCAGGTCAGATCTAAGCACCCCATCCGGCTCGCATCCCAGGGGCCCTGAGTTTGACATCCCTGAGCTAAAGTTAAGATCTTCAGCACATTATTGGGCAACCTTCTCTGAAAGTAAAAAATAAAAAATCGCAGGTTTTGGAAATCAGGTAAATCTGGAATCCTTCAAAAGGCCTTTCAGGTTTGTTATTCATTGATTGATTGCTTCTATACTGTTACTGTTTTGTTATTTATTGGTATTGACATTTTTATTTCTTTGAATGCCACTTGTATTGTTACATGGTTTCATGATTTCTGTGTGTGTGTGTTTATGCTATGATTTGTTTCATTTCTCTGCATGTTCACTTGTCAGCTGCTATGAGACTGCTAGGAATGCAAATTCTGCTATGGTGGTTAAATTCGTTTTTTCAAAGAAATCACACAACCGTTTAAGGAGAAAACTTTAATATCTGCTTCATCACCCATTCTTCAATAATTCAAATTCACTTCATACAATAAAATGTCATAAACTGCTAATTATAATTCTAGTTTCTTAGTAAGATTTATATTTCTATTATGGTATGTAGGTATGTCTAGCAGATTAGGAAGGTACAATAAAGTATTTGAAAGTTCAGATATAATAGTAATGATAGCAGTTGCAAATCCTTCCTTCCTTCCTTCCTTCCTTCCTTCCTTCCTTCCTTCCTTCCTTCCTTTCTTCCTTCCAACTTACCTACCTACCTACCTACCCACCTTCTTTCCCTTGTCCCCCTTTCTTCCTTCCCTCCCTCTCTCCCTCTTTTCCTTCCTTCCTTCCTTCCTTCCTTCCTTCCTTCCTTCCTTCCTTCCTTCCTTCCTTCCTTCCTTGCTTGCTTGCTTGCTTGCTTTCAGGTGTGTGGTGGTATTAGTAATAATATTGTGACAATAGTCCTCAAACTAACTTCAAAGGATAATATGAAACAGAAAAAGTACAGAATACCGTTTTGTTCAGTAGCTTTTATAACAAAGTATATTAATACAATGAAAGAAAAATCATTGAGATAAAAAGAGAAATGATGAAATTGTAAATGGATCACAAGTGGAAAGAGCAGGGAAGATAACTCTTTCCTTTCTAAAAATAAGGACACTTGATTAAACTGATCAACAGTAAATTCTGAACAATTATAACAACATCCGAACATAAGAAAGACTCTGTTAAGTATATCTTTTTTTCTGAGAGATGTTAGACAAAGAATAGAGGATAGCAGATCAACATAAGTTTATAATACAAAGTCAAGTACCAGCTAATGTACAACATGGCGGCAGTTACAAGTTAACACCTTGGATGCAAAATCAATAAAAAAAGGCGGGTAAAAGTCAAATAATCCACCATCAAAAGATTAGACTGGAAAATAAGATCAGCATGCTAAGATTAAATGCTTGCAAGCTAGCAGAGATGAAAGAAATGAAGCTGAAGAACAAGAAGGCAAAAGAGTTCTTGCTAAAGAAATATCACCTGGGGAAAAAAAAGGAAGATTAAGGAAACACTGGAAATAATAAGGAAGCAAACAACAGGTGTAGCAATAGTGATCCGCAGATATGAACCTCAATTTGCACACGGTAGGCACAATCTCCAATGTCAGTTGAATCAGAAATGTTTTTTTTTTTTTTTACAGTCTATCGGTGAAGACACTGTAGTGAACCAGTCAACCCCTGAGACAGAAGGAATAGTGTGATTGTGGGTGCAGATATGGGACATCAATCAATCAGGGGAACAGCTTTCCTTCAGAAGTTGTGGGTGCTCCATCATTGGAGGCATTTAAAGAAGAGACTGGGCAGCCATTTGTCTGGAATCAGGGGTCGGCTGCTTAACCTCTAGCTAAGATTCTGTGCAGTTCGGAGAACCCCCAAATCCCACTCCTGGCTGGCGCTGCCCAATTTGCCCCACACCTCCCAGGAGTCCCCACGCAGCCCATTTTGGATGCAGGTAAGTGCAGGGTGCTTGTGGAGGCTCAGGGAGGGTGAAAAATGGACCTACCTGAAGTTCAGGAAGGCCAGAAACGGGCCCATTCCTCACTTCCAGAGGGCCTCCAGAGCCTGGGGAGGCTGTTTTTGCCCTCCCAGAAGCTCGAGAAAAGCCTCCGGAGCCTGGGGAGGGCAAAAACACCGCCCCAATATGGTGCAGGAGGCTGACTAGGCCACACTCAGCCACCAACTGGGCAGAGAACCCCTTGCTAAAAATTTGGAAGCCCGCTCCTGTCTGGAATGGGATTGTCAAGGTTCCAAGCAGTGGTGGGTTTCAAAATTTTTTGCTACCGGTTCTGTAGATGTGGCTTGGTGGGCATGGCAGGGGGAGGATACTGCAAAATCCCCATTTTCTCCTGATCAGCTGGGACTTGGGAGGCAGAGAATAGATACGGGCAGGGCCAGTCAGAATTTTTACTACACGTTCTCCATTCTCATTGGCATCCTTCAGTCTCAAGAGACTATGACATCGTCCTCTGGAAAGAGGTCCTAAAAGAGCATCTAGTGTGACTAAAAAGGCCAATTTGAGAGTGGCCATCCCTTCCACACTGAGGGCAGATACATTTGGTCCCTTGCCCAGCCCCCAGATTGTGCTGGTTCCAGGACTATCTCTTTGCCTCAGCCTGCCGAACAAGGGTCTCTTCGAATTGGAGAAGGCTGTGCTGTGTCTTTAGCCTCCAAGCTGAACGATTGGAGGTCAAGGTTTCCCAGTTGTTTCCCATCCCCAGGGCCTTTTGGTCCCTCTTGCAGATATCCTTATAGCAGCTGTGGTCTCCCTCTGAGGCGCTTTCCCTGCACTAATTCTCCATACAGGAGATCTTTCAGAATCTGACCATCAGCCATTCTCACGACATGCCCAAGCGAGTATAGACGTCACTGTTTCAATAGTATACACATGCTAGAAATTCCAGCACATTCCAAGACTGCTCTATTTGGAACTTTATCCTGCCAGGTGATGCCAAGAATATGTCAGAGACAGCGCATATGAAAGGTGTTCAACTTTCTCTCCTGCCATGTGTAAAGGGTCCAAGACTCACTGCAGTACAAGAGTGTGCTCAGGACACAGGCTCTATAGACCTGGATCTTTGTATGTTCCGTCAGCTACTTATTAAGCCATGTTCTCTTTGTAAGTCTGGAAAACGTGGTGGCCGCTTCACCAATATGTTTATTGTTAGGTTCTCCAAACTACTCAAAATTTCTGCTACCGGTTCTCCAGAACTGGTCAGAACCTGCAGAAACCCACCTCTGGTTCCAAGTAACACCCCAAACAGAATCAAAATTCCAAGGCAGGTATTTTCCTCAAGCTTAAATTTATTAGAGGTGTCATATTGGCACATCTGGGAAAACCTGAATCTGAAATCTCCCGGGTTTTCCCCACCCAAAGTAAAGTCAAAGTTATTTCCCCTGCATCCACATGGACATCACGTGGTCCAATCAGGTCACTGTCCCAACTGTAGTTGACTCCCAGTCATGACTTTCAGGTGTAGGCTGAATGTCCTTAATTCCCAGGAAAAAAATGTTATGGCTATACACCCCACTGTCTCCATCCATCCCTCTCCCATTTCCCACAGCTTGCTATCCACCCAGGGTGGCAGCCCTGAAGATCCAGATTTAAAGATGGCCTCCAGGTATAGGGTTTCCTGCTTGAGCTACGGTGCTGCAGTGGTTAGAGTGCAGTACTGCAGGCAACTTCTGCTGACTGCCCACTGACTGCAATCTGAGCAGTTCGAATCTCATCAGGCTCAAGGTGGACTCAGCCTTCCATCCTCCCAGGTGGGTAAAATGAGGACCAAATTGTTGGGGGGCAACTTGCTGACTTTGTAAACCGCATAGAGAGGGCTGTAAAGCACTGTAAAGCGGCATATAAGTCTAAATGCTATTGCTATTGAGCAGAGGGTTGGATCTCCAAGCTCCCTGCAAACTCTGTTATTGTTTTATTCTGTTCAATTCCTTCACCCTTATACACCCCATTCTGATCCCCATGGAACTAATAGCTCCATTGGATGGCCTACCTAAATTTAGCAAGTTAGCATTCACTTTGTCCTGCTGTGATGCTTTGCATTTGGAATCTCCTTGGGGCCTCTACCACCTGACTTTAATTTTTTTCCCCCCTCCAGATTCTTTTAATTAAAAAAAATAAACAGATGGGAAGCTGGCATGCTAGACATTAAAATGCCAACTTCTAGGCCAATCCTGATCTACAAGAATCCATCTGGGCCCTGATCAGCCAAGATGCATTCCTGTAAATACCGATGATGCTATGAGTGGCATTAATTGGTGCCCATAAGCACTTTTTGAAAAGTGGTCTCAGCCCAGAACTTTTTTTCTGAAAATGTGCCTACCTGTTCAGGAAAAGAGAGAGGGGGGGGGGGGGAGGGAGAGAAGAGAGAGAGAGAGGAAAAGGATTAAGAAAAAGTAAAAGATTAATTAAAGGGTGAACAGCCATCTGAGGGACCAGAGTTTTAGGCACAGAAATCTGTCAAATTTGTCCTCTATAATGATTGCAACTGATCATGGTACCGATTCTGAAGATGGTCTAGCACTTATCCTTTAAATTAAATGTGCCAGGGGCGGGAACATTATTTTTCAAGGAATTTGGTTCCAGGGGGCTACATTAAGGTGTTACTCTGGAAATAGTTGGGAAATTGTAAAGGTTCTCGGCCCTGGTGGGTAGGTTTTTTTCTCGTTTTAGTAAAACTAATAGTGACTTCATGTGGGGTAAGACAAATCTCAGGGCACCATAATCCAGGTGAATTTTTTCAAGGGAGGGAGGGAGGGAGGGAGGGAGGGAGGGAGGAGGGAGGGAGGGAGGAAAGA